>QVOA01009270.1:0-100598 GCA_014825685.1 Pseudomyrmex cubaensis | reverse complement strand
TACTTAAAGAACTTTAATACACACATTTAATTCAACAACTAAATTTTTTGCTCGATATTGACCTTTTCTGTACCTTATTTTGTAAAATAAAGGAACATATTTTTTTTAAATTTATTTTACTTTATACGGTATATTGTATGTGAGTGTATCATATAATCTTTTAATAATTATTTGACAAATTATCGAGCTCAATTGGCTCAGTAATTGCGGACATAATTGTTCAAGTTGTTCTAATTGTCGCAGTATCATTTAAAACAATAATATCGAACTTCGAAGGCGCTTTGCTGATGAGTTGACAACATATAATTTCGCCACAAATGAACAAGATTTTTTTCTCGACAGGGCGATATGAATAACGATCAAGCGTGTATTACGCACGCACGGTTCGAATCGGGAATCGGGCAGTGGTAACAGGACGTATAGAACACGACGCGAAAACAAAACGCCCACGCGAGTCCGGTTCGCGAACGGCGCATCGCTGGCTGGCAGAACGGGCGGCCAATCGGCGAAAAAAAAGCGGGACTAAAAACAGAGGGCCTGGATAACCGGGCGGCCAGGGGTGGTACCGTAATCCTGCGCCCTGCGACGAGGGGGTGGGGTAAATGCGCGGGTGCGACAGCGCGAATTCCCGTTTGCCCCCCACCACCAATGCACCTGCACGTGCATCCCGTTCGGTCGGCTCCATGCACCCGTTTTCTCCCACCCTCTTCCTCCTTCTCCACCCTCTTTTCGATCCACCTTTTCTCCCGTTGCGAGATGCGCAAAAATTTTATCAGAACTATATATCGACACCCTTCGCGGTCAGTGTGTTCAAGAAAAAG
This sequence comes from Pseudomyrmex cubaensis, assembly GCA_014825685.1. Classification (NCBI taxonomy): domain Eukaryota; kingdom Metazoa; phylum Arthropoda; class Insecta; order Hymenoptera; family Formicidae; genus Pseudomyrmex; species Pseudomyrmex cubaensis. The sequence goes on along the minus strand of QVOA01009270.1, from coordinate 99,777 downwards.
AGAGATACTTAATGTTATAAGATATTGGAAATGGATATTTGTGAATTGCAGCCCTTTGTTCATCACCTTTAGAGAGTATAGTTCACGACCCAGATTCTATATATTCCAATTTTAATACTGTTATCACACGTGTATTTTTCTGCGAATCTTTTTTGTCACAATCTGCTGCATCTTTTCGATCTCTCTCTCTTTCTTTTTAGTCGCCGGTACTTCTCTCAAGAAATTTAGATCAGCGAGATATGACAAATCGCCGGAAACAATAAGACCGTTGCCACGTTCAATATACGTTTCATTGTGAATTGAGATTCTCACATCGATAAATCGGACCCTTCGGAGCTCGCATCGCATTTATGCAAACTCCGATCTACCTCCTCCACCTCGTCCTAATCCACTTTCTCCTTTCTCGCCGGGAGCCGTCTTATTATATTTTTATCTCGTGTATCGCACTTTCTAACGGAACTGCTCTACATCTCTCTCTCTCTCTCTCTCTCTCTCTCTCTCTCTCTCTCTCTCTCTCTCAAGCGCGCGCGAAGTAATTATTTATTAGGGTCTATTTTGAAACGACCTTTTCTTCTCTTCACACGATAAACTATATCGACAATATGTTCCAAATGTTATTACATATACGGACTGTTTATTGTATAACCACTGTTGCATCGGTATTATTTATCGTATTGTTATAACCTACAGGAAATTTCATATTCAAATATTAATCCCGGTGTCAAGTGTTCTTCAATTTATAATAATATGACAAGTGCGACAAATGCAACGGTTACGACAAATGTTCTTTATAGATGCATTCTGTATTTTATTGCCACATTTTATTTTGACAATGCCTTCTTCATTGTTTACACTCCACGCTCCGAGCATAAATAATTCTCTTTATCTTCCTTTGACAAAGTGATAAAATCCGTCTCGCGATTGTCGACTTCCCGTCGCGGAAACTTCGCTTTGTCGGTCGCGCTTTCAGTCGCGGGCTTAAGCGCCAAGTATAAAAAAGTCACATCACGGGTGGCGAGTTTGTCGTCGAATACCCTTCTCCTCTTCTACCCTCCTTGACACACTTTCGCTACCAGTGGTCGTCTTCTCTCTCTCTCTCTCTCTCTCTCTCTCTCTTTGCTTCCTGGTTTTCATCTCATCTCCTTTCTTCTTCTGTCTACAAGATGAACAAATTCATCTATTTTTTTCATTAATATCGTGATTAGTCACGGATTTTATATTTAACGTGCAACGCCACCATGGAATTAAAGTAGATCAGAACATTTGTCCAAATTTTGCTTCAGAAATGTAAATCTCAGAAAACGTGATGCACGCGCATCTTTTTCTTTTCCGCAGGAGACAATCCCGATTAAGAAATTGCTGTAAGAGAAGAAGCATCGTGCGAGCGAGTGAACAACCGAACTTTTTAATTCGTAACGGGCGAACGCGGCGAATATGAGCGGCCAATCGGCGGCATTTGCACGGGAAATCCGAAATTCCTGGCACGGACGAGCGATCCTCGCTGCATTAACGTTTCATCGCGCTCGGTACATACGGCAAGGCGGCACATCGATCGTTACAAACTTCGGACTCGAGTCGAGTGTTGGAGAGAGCGTTAGAGAGGAAGTACACACGTGTATAGATGGATAGGTAGATAGATAGATAGAACGTGGGGGAGAGGTGAAGAATAAAATAGAGTTTTACTTTGTATTCTGAGGCGGTAAAGAATAAGAGTGTACGTGCATAAAAATTGACAACACGTGAAAATTGCTACACAAAAGAAAGAAAGAGAGAAAGAGAAAGATATTCCATAAACAACTTGCTAAGAATCTCGAGTTAACAAAATAACAAAGAAATTGATGACAAAAGCTTTATAGTATAATATCGTAAATCATATATCTCTCATTAAATTTTAAAATGTTTTTTTTTATCTTTTCTTGTATCTCGATGTTATTTGTTACGCTACTTTTATCGCAATACTGATTAATTCTTTTTGTGAGCTTCATATAGCTTGAGCTACTGTCAAATGTATTTCTGACAGTTACATGTCTGAGATAAAAATAATAGCGCGAGCTCAGCGTGCGTTTGTCCGTGTCTAAGAGATATTATTTTCTCGAAGAAACAAATTTTTCCTCAGAACTCTATAAAAACAACGACACAATAAATTTTATGTAGAATAAAAAACGAATAGAGAAAAGGAAAATGCAAAATATTTACTTATTGAAACTATTGTAGATTGAAATAAAAAATCAGATCAGATTAAAAAAAAACACAAGTATAAAGATGCAATCGCGAGGAACAGAGAAAGAGAGAAAGAGAGAGAGAGAGAAGAAGAGTGGAAAGAACGGAATGAGAAAGTCACAAAGAGAGAAACGCGAGAGGAAGAAAGACACACGGCGGGAGAGTAAGTTGACTTTGCATTATTTAAGCGGCGTCCTAGCGCCGTAACACGTGTTCTTTTCAAGTCGCACCCCCTTCAAATATTCAGGCTGACGTCACCGCCGTCATATTCCCCGCTCTGGCGGAAACCCTGAAAAGCGTGCACACGCTTCGAGCACGTATTTTCTTCGTCTCTTTCTCTCCTCTTCGTGCGCGAGAGAATCTCGCGATCTTGTCTCCTTCTTTCCATGTGCACCCTTCGACATCACTTCCCACTGGCTCTTCTCGTCGCTCGCACTTTCCTCGAGGTGCATACACACACTTGTACTTGACTGGTGGATTCATCATCAGGATCTTCGAAACTACCTTTCCGTCATATCGTTGAGACTTGATTTTTTAAATCCGCGGCAGCCGATTCTCGAATATTTACGTTTGAATAATGTTCATCGGAGATATCAAAGCATTTGTAAAAAGATTATAACTTTCTATCCTTTTGTAAACATGCAAGACCGTTTCTCTAAAGTAATCTTGTTGAAGTTAGAACGTGATTGTGTTCGAAGTAAATCGCACAGCTCAAACAAGAACGTTGAGAATGTATAGTTGAGAAATAAGGCCGCCGTATTCTATAAAAGGGTTAATAATAACTATAAAATGAACTATAAAATGAATTATACAGTTAATAATAAAATAAAAGTCCTGTTCTTCTCTATTAATTACTTACTCTTCGGCACTTTACTTCTTGATTAAGTTTAAACATCTATCTTAATATATTTCTGTAATTCCTTAGAGTACCTTCTGTCCGAGTAAAATGCAAATAAAGTCCTACCGTTCTGTGTTTCGCGCAAAGAGCTCCTCTTTCTTTCTTAAAAATTCATTTAATCTGACGTCGTATACCTTTTCGCGCACTGCAGCTATAACTCTCCGAACGATAACAATTCTGCCGAGTGCAAAGGATTAAGGAAATGAATCGCGCCAATCGCCCCGGCCGCCGCGCGCAATCCGCGCGCCGCTTCGCATGTGCAAAATGCGCGCGTGCTCGCCGTTTCTTCAATCATTTTAACGGGTTTTCTCGGCGCATTTATCATTCGCGATGGATGGCGAGAGAGTCGATTCTGGCGCGCGCGCGTTTGTTCGCGAATTGTTTACGCGGCGCGACGCCGCCGTCGCCACGGAAAGAGAGAGAGAAAGAGGAATAGAGAGAGAGAGAGAGAGAGAGAGAGAGAGAGAGATGCGAATTTCTCGTCACGCCGGAGAGTTACCGCAGTCTGTTAACGACTTTACACTTGTTTCCGTAACAGCGTTCTCCCCGATTGTATGTCCCTGCTTCTACTCAGACTTTCACAAAAGCTTTGCTACTCCCGTCGTCGTTGTCGTCGCGTCGCCGAAGTCGGCTGCGCGCGTCTAAACGTCAACCGGCGCTTGCTCGTTCGCTGGAAAATTCGTTTCCTCGAGGGAAAATCGCTTTCCGAGCTCGTTGCCGATCGTCGCTTCGGATTTCGCATCATTCTGGAATGATTCTTGAACGCGCGGAAGTAAGAAACGTTTCCGCGAGCTCGTTACCCTCACATCCATAGGCATAAAGAAACCTGGCGGAGAAGACAGCGGAAACGATTTCCGATGTCGCATCGACCACGAAAGAAAACGGGGAAAAATTTTCTTTCAAAATGTGTAAAAATTATTATTACGCGTCTTGATCAATCGAGGCTTCGAGAGACGGCGGTTAAAAAGGAAAAAATCGTAAGAAGAAAAACGGCACGCAAAAGTTATTTCCTTTCCAACGTGGATTTCAAGGCATTTCCCTCGTAAGGCACGTAAAAGTCGTTCATGATTAATGCCCCGATGCTTAACGTTCCACGTGCAAGCTTTTGTCTATCCAGTTATGTTTGCGCCGCGAATAAATCACGAGGAGAAGCGGATGGGACGTTTGTTTCCGCAAGCCAATTTCGTGATCGGATCGATACGTGCTTTCGGAAAGGAGGATCTTTCGAGCGAGAGCTAGAGAGAAGCCGCGCGCGGCGGCGGCGGTGAGTCGATGCCACCGCGCACACCCTCGAAAGCAGAATGCGGACTTACGTCACGCCCGCACGGCGGCCTTTATTATTTAACACTTGAGAACCTCCGGCGAACGTCTGAATAGGCCATTCAGCCGTGTTTCTAAGGGACCGTTAAGTTATTCTGTAGGTATATAATTGACGCCGAAGTCCGCGTGGGACTTTTGCCGCGCGCGCTCTCGCGATAAACTGCTTGAAAAACATCGAGTTCCGTTTTTATTTCGCGGGTTCGCCGAGTTCACCCACCAGCCGCGCACACTGTTTCCTTTCTTCGTCTACTTCCTACTTCTTTTGTCTTACATCTCTCTCTTTCTTTCTCCGCGCGCGACGACGTCGCTAATAAACCGACAGCCGTTCGTCGCGACTCGCTGAAGGGTTCGTGTGTCGAATTAAAGGCGGCCGAGCGACGTAATTGAAACTTTATTCCGGCCTGCGAGCGAAAACATCGGGAACCGGCCGAGTGCGAAAGGGAAAGAGGCACAGGTGAAGTCCTACAAGGGTCCTCTGTCCATTGTTTCCACATCGCGCTTGAGGTCCGACGAGCCGCGACTCAGTCAGTAAACCTCCTCAAGGCTCTCGCCATTTTTTTTTTGCTCAGTGTTGATGATTCACAAAAGAAAAAGAATTTCTTGTACAATATTTTTGTGACACACATATCGAGCCGTCGATGATATTAGATCATTTTTATTATTCAACCGGGACGACACTAAAGAGACACATTAACAGGGTGTTTATTATTAGAATATAGAAAGAAAACATACATGAATTGACTTCATTAGGTCTTATCGCGTTGTTAAATTGATGGCATCTGATATAATGGAGTATAATAATTTACGAAGTTAGTCCAGCTTACAAAAGAATGTGAAATACTTCATTCATCCGCGCCATTATAGTCCCTTTGTATTGTATAATTCAGAATCTATTATTGTAATCTAGGCTATTATTATAATCGTGGATCTTTTTAAGACTTATTCATAATTGAATAATATCCTCGATGCTTCTTTCATCTCGGCCGTCGTACATCTCTCGCACGTACTTTTATCTCTTTTCTTCCATGCAACACTTTTTTCAACCGATGTTTTTATTACGTGTTCTAATACCGGACGAAGATAAAAAGTATAAAAACATGGGAACGCATCCGACTGTAAATTGCGAATTACAGTCACAGGTTGGGAGCGAAACGCGTTAAGATGTTATCAGAATGTGTGTTGCGCACGCGGAAGATAATCGGATGCACGCAAGTAGATTGAATGAACGGATTATCCGCCAAAGCACAGCAGCGTCGCTCTTTCAAAGAGTTTCCCTTATTTTCTTTCGTTTCGCGTTGTTTCTTTGCCGTCGTTCTTCTTCTCTTCTCCCTTTCTATTTTGTGTTGTGCGCCTTTCCTCTCTCTCTTTTCTCAGATACGCAGAGAAAAAGGGGTAAGAATAGCGAAGTGGTACTCTTCAGAAGCGCCTGTCCGTCCTGAAGTATGCAGAAGACGCACTCATTTGCTCAGCTTGTCATGAACGGCGGAGTGCATCTCGTCGTGTCGCACCTGCGAAGATGCATCGTCTCTGAAAATGCACTCGTGATCGCATCTAAATTCGTTAAATATGTGACTTTTCGTTTATATCTTCTGTTATTAACACGGACAACATCACAAATTGTTTTATAAATGTTTTTTAACACATATAATTGTTTTAATATTTCTATGTGATATACTCTTAGTCAGTTAAAAGATTTTTATCCACTTTAATTCTCTTGAGCAATGGACTTATATTTTATTTCATTCGTTCATCCAAACAATCATTTTCGGCCTGTAATAGGAAATTCTCTTTCAAGTTCGACCGCGGATCTTACATCTAGTATACTCGTATATAGCGGTATTCTAGAGTTAAGTGAGAATTGTGCAGACGTTCTCCAGAAATCTGGTTCGCGGGAACAAACGCGTTGCGTGCCGCAGATAGGATTTAGTAGACGTAAAGAGAGAATGAGAGAGAGAGAGAGAGAGAGAGAGAGAGAGAAAATGAAAGAGAAGATATATATATGCAACACAATTCGAAAGTGGTGAATGCACAACGTCGGCGACGGACGTTGTGATAGATTATAAGCGGAAAAAGCGAGTCTTAATATACGATACGACAGCCGTGTCCGCGGATAAATATAATGCCGGCGCGAGTGACAGCGCAAATACATGCTCGCGCCGATTTCATTATTATCGCGCACGCAGCGCGCTCTGCTTCTGTCCACATGGTGACACAAAAATACACACGCACACATACACATGCGTTGTGTGTGTGTGTGTATGTTGCACATATCGGCAGTGATAAAATAATATTTTATCACGAGGCGAGATTCGCAAATGTCGTAGCGGAGGCGACGGCGGCGGCAGGTATGCGCACCGCCGGCACCCGGTGCATCATATATTTAACGTCCCGTCCAGACATTTATTCGCTTACTCAAAAATACGCTCGATTAGGAGAGATTGAATTTGACCGTCGGGCTATGGATTTTTGCAACGAAATTGCGACGACGGATCAAAATATCAATTAGCCGGGGCTATTTTTTTTTTAAATCTGCCGGAACATTCATTATCAATAATACAATGGCGCCTAATGTGACAGCCGCGAAAATCCGCCATCTCTCTCTCGTCTTATTGCTATCCGCCCTTTTTCCCTTTCCCTTCGCGTCAAGTGCAACGCGCACTCTCTGACGAGATTGTCACGTTCTAATTCGTGATCGCGAAATTATCTGCGAACGAGATCTCTCATTTTCCGCGTCGTTAATTCGTGCATGCGCGAGAAACGATCAATATCTCTTTTTTTTCTCTCTTTCTTGTTTCAAATGCAAAATAATCATCTTTTAAAGATTAATTCTTGTTCAAGTCATTAGTTTTTTTCCGAGAAAGCAAAAAATTCGATTTTTGCCTGATGATATTAAAGTGACATTTGTTCTCGAAATTAAACATAATATACAATATTTCTTCAAATAAGAAATAGAACTTAAAATATAACAACTATTAATATAATTATATTTTATATACAAAATTAATGATATAATTATTTTATATGTAAAATAATTATAAATAACAAACAATGTATAAATTTAATTTACAAAAAAAAGAGATGTGAAGAAATGTGCGTGAGAAAAAAAATGCGAAATAATTTGAACACTCTGTAGAAACGATCACAAATGTATGTGTGCACAGTAGCGATCATTAATGGCGATAGTTAACGAGCGATGGTAATCGCGGACAACCGATTCGATCGGGTGCTTATCTCGAAGTCAGTGAAGGTGCGATCAGCAGAGAAGGATCGCGATAGATCAATCGGCCGGTTCGTCCCACGTGTCGACCCCCCACCTCTTACGTTCTCCCGTCTCCGCGACGATGTAACGGCATGTTTTTCAACGGTTCACTGACTGACCGGATAATTTGCATGGCTCGTCCGTCGGGTTTCTTCGGCTTTCGTTCATATCGGGAGTATAATTCATTCAGAACTTATCGTGTCGACATGTGTGAATCATGAGCCGGCTACGCTATCATTAAACTGTTACATAGTGTGTAAGTGACAACCGGAACTCCGGTAAGAAGTGGTCGGTGAACAGAAGTTTTTACTTGCGCCTCGGGATCGGTATCGCGCGAGCCGGCAAAATAGAACTTTTTTTTTGTCACGCTCTTGAATTTTTGTGTGACGGATGAATGAGCGCGGCCGACCGTAACAGCTGCGACCGTATGAATGAATGTAAATTGAATGCTGTGACGGATATCATCGATCGGTCGTCGCACCTTTTTGCGGCGTTCTTGAGGCCGAATTAATTCCGACTTGATCGTGACACACGTATATTGCTACTGCAATACTAAACGACGACGCTTGTGTACATATACAGACATTATTTCATTTGTAAAGATGTTATTTCAAAATGAATCGAAAACGCTCTTATCTATTACGTTGATGGGCGCATTATTACGACTGCTATTGCCCAATATTCCCTTGGGTTTCACTTGACAAAGTTATAAGACGTTGGATATAACAAGTTAGATAATATTATCGTCGATTATGTTATTAACTTCTTTATCTCGTAGCATTATTTATAAATTTATCCGCCGCATGAATTAATATAAAAATTACTTTTTCTTTTTACTTGAAAATTTTTATTCGTTGAATAATTTACATTTTGCTTCTCTTGTTGCCGCGCAACGTTAAATATAATTGCCGTAATTACGATTTTCTCTCTTGTAATACCTCGCAAAACGACACGTCGTGCAAGACACCCGGTAGAAGCAACTGCCGCGCGGTCCGCGCGCAGCTGCCGGCAGTATCCAAGCAAGATTGCGACTTATTAAATAGGTTAAAGCTGCAAATGCGATAACGATAGTAATTAGAGCCGTACGTGGCGCGCGCGGCTACGGGTGGAGAACATCTGCCTGTCGTTAGATTTGCGAACTGGCGTCACGTCGTTGTCCTCTCGTCGGTTTCCCCGATGACCCGATCGAGACTGTTTGGTGGATAGAAGAAGGAATCGAATGGAAGGCAGGAGAAGTGCGGAAAACGACGCAATGATGCGAGCAAAAAGAGTAGGCGATAATGAAATCCATTACTGTAGTGGTCGTCGTCGTCATCGTCGCCGCCGTTGTCGTTATTATTATCGTAACATGCATATAATGCTACATAATGTGAGTCGTCGTGACACACAAGACGTGGGTCGTCTGATATAGTCGTTGCACAAACTCTTTCGCGTCTTTCCGTCGCGATTATAAATCTCGTTACGATCGAGAGCGCGCGCGTGCGTATACAATACAGTCACCTGGTTGCACTCAGAACGGATCCATCTATTCTGGATGTTTCGAGAGGAGCGGCAAATCTTTGCGCTTTTCTTGTGAAAATATTATTGTGAATTGAGAAACGAAACGGTTGGTAACAAAAGTACATTACAGAACAGAGTTGTTGAAATTGTGTGTGGCGCGCCAGTGCGCCAAATTGCGCTTCCCGAACTATACGGAAAGTTACGATATTTACTGTGTTATATGGTTGCAATATATATTACTTAACGCGCGTCTAATAGCGTATTGCGGAGTGTTGCGAAACGTCAGACGATAGGCAGAATGAGAAAGAATTATTTTTTAATCATATCTCTTCGAAAATAGAACGTAGATAAATGAATTTATCGCTTCTTTCTTCTTTTCATCTAATTACTGTTTGATACCATTCACCTATTATTCCCGGTGTTTACCGTATCTTTTATAGCCCGGAACGGGCGAAGAACGGGAAATCGATTTGTTCAGGGAGGTGGGCAATAAACACTGTCCCTTATGCGAGTTCGCACCTACATATATCCGGGTTTTCGTGACGCGTACGAGGTGAAATAGAAACGATGAAAACTCTGCGCCAATCCGCGGAGCTCGGGCGTTTCCAAAGGATTGATTGACGTTTCAATTTGCAAATGCATTTATGGATAGTAAGCGGGCACGCGTATCGATTCATTACGGTGGGATCGCGTGAGCGCTGCTCTAAGGGCGGCCGCAATTAGTCATTAATCGGCAAAGCGTTCGATCGCCGTTCCGGAAAATCTCGAGTTCTTACCTCGGCTATACGCGCGTCTAAATAGCGAACATATAATTATACGATAAAATCCATTTAGCTTGACGGCAAGAGAAGCTCGAGAATAAAAAGTCGTTGTACAACTTTTTTGCGTCTAAATTCTGTACTGCAATATTTCTTTTGAAAGAAAAACTCTAACTTTACAACTTGTTTTAAGTAACTTATTGTTTAATTATTACGTAAATATCAATATCCGAGTAATATCTTGCAGCTTTTCGAAGAATCCGACTCTCAGTCTTTTTAATATCAATTATTTTTTTCGTTGTAAAGACCTGGAGAAGATGCGTGCAAACATTACGTAATTTCGATGCGGTGTGGTATTTACATAGTGCCTTAATTAATGAAAATTGCGTTGGAGCGTAAACAGGCGGATGAATCGATTATCCTCGACTGACGATGACGACGACGACGACGACGACGACGACGGCGGCGATGACAATAATAAAAACGATAATACACGCACCAGGTCCAGGGCCGTACTACGCAAGGTAATGTCCGCCAGGATGGCCCCATCAGGGCAGGTTATGATTCTCTAATTGAACCGACCCATTCAGCCGGTCGCATGCAGAATAGAGCCTACATCCTAGACCGTGCCGTCGTCATTCTAATGGCGAATTACATCAATATTATATGCAGATTTCGCCGCGGCGAACGCTCGTAAGCGCGCGCGCGCTTATGCGTAGATAAGTTATTACGCATCGAGCGAGCGAGCGAGCGAGCGCTGTTAAGTACGCCGTATGGTTTCTCTCTCTCTATCTCTGTCTCTCGTTCTCGGCGATTGTGCATTTCGCCATACAAACGACGGTCGTTGAGAATACAATGCTGTAGCAATACGTACGGATCCGGTCATATACATGCATTCAAAAATATATATATAAGTAGTAGTTGATAAAGACGTTTGCAATGCGCGCTGCAAAGATATAAAGATAGAGAAGCGAGAATCCGTAGATACATTGCAGATATGTTATCGTGAAGAAGTCTAATGTATCACGTCAGATTTAATAATTTATTTATAACGATATTCACGTTATCTCTCTCAGAGATATCATTACGCGCAACATTGCGTGACGCGGGCGGCTAAATAAATATATTTGCGTACTCTGGGAAATTCCACAATATTGAATAAAAATACATTCTCGGAAAGTTTTTCTGTCGCCGATCTTACGTCTGATTATTCTATTATGTAAAAATAAATCGAGTTCTTTTGCAATAAAATTAATTTAATGGGAATTCTACTCGAAGGAATTTAATTACAAATCCAAGGAAAAATAATACTTAATGATAATTTATAGTAAACCGGTAACTTCATTCTCTCTTTCTCTCCCGATCTATGCGTTCTAGTTCGGAGGACGCGGTCGAGAGATTGGAGTTTTGGAATCTGCGGTTTTGAAGTTTCAAGGGCGCGCACTTCAGGTTTTTTTCTCCGGAAGATTTTCAACGTCGTCGCGCTCGCGACCGTGGAAAAGAACACGACGAGCATCTCTGACGATCGACATGCCGCGAGTGCACACGAGCGTGTGTGCGCGCATCGCGGTACTTCCTACCGATGCGAATAATATAACCCAGATTTGCGCCAATAAGCCACATCCTACCGCCGCGCGACTCACATACTTACGTAGCAATAGCCGACACACGTACACACATAGACATAGAATTACACTAGAATATAAAGTAGAAATAATAAGGCGCGGAGAGTAAATCCGACCCACTTAACGCTACTTAGCGCTTATGCTGAATACGCTTATGTTTTGCACAACATTATATCACATGAGAAGCGTGTAACCGTGTGTGTCTTCGCGAGTGTTACGTAAGTCTCATCTTCCTCCTCCTCCTCTCTTTTCTCCTTCGCTCTGCTTCTTTGCTCTTCTCTTCGCTCCCATCGTCGAGCGAGGATCGATCGCACTCGCCGAGACGTGACGAGGCGTGGATCCGAATCGTAACGCATCTGGATCCGTTGAAGGAACGGACGCATCTCTCTCATTTCTTCTTTTCCGCAATCAGTGACGCGAAAAGTTGATATCTTCCTCTTCGTCCGCCACGCGAGAGAACAATTTCAGAAGAGATCCCGGGATAGATTCACGCCGATCTGTGTCTTTCACACACAAATGTACTTATTATTAGAAACTCTCGGAATATTTTTCTTTAGAATATTTTTGGAACACAACTCTTTCTTCTTAGATTACTTGCAGAATATTATCGCCTACAACATATGTTTGCGCGACATGTGTGTGTGTTTCTCGTCTCATATCGTCGATTTACAGAGAATCGAGACGTGTCTTGTCTTACTCGTATTCTTCAATGAAAAAGAAAGCGCGCGATGAATTTACTCTACATTAATCACGGGCGGCGATAAGCCGTTGACAATTTATTCGGCGGCTTTTCTAATCGCGGTTCACCACATGTACACACGGTCCACGCGAGCGCGAAATTCGTGCAGCGGCGCTCACACGTTTCTTCCCCGTTTTTCCTCTAAAATTAGAGGGCACAATGCTGCGTGTAATTTATCCGGCGCTGAAAGAAACGCGTCATTCCGGTTATAAAAGAGACAATAAAGAGTATTAAAAGCGGAGAGCCAACAATGCAGATTGCGAAGGCTGCAATAATACGGTAACCTTCATAACGTTGCGCGACGGTACGTTCGTAAAACTCGGTGCGCATAATGCACATATCATTCGTAACAGTACCAATTTTATTATGCACAATGTACAATTTATTTCTGTCGGCGGGAGCCGTCGTCGGGGACGAGAAACTGTGGAGAGAGGGAGAGAAAGAGAGAGAGAGAGAGAGAAAGAGAAAGAGAGACAGGAGGGAGAGAGAGATAGGTGCCCGATGACGAACAAGCGAGAGGAGAGGAGAGAAGAGAGGAGAGAAAAACGCGCAACGTTCGAGCGTTGTGACGGATAAAAATATTCTCTCGTCGCGAACAAACTGTAAAACAATGTGAAATCGCGCACACGCCCGCAGGAATAACTATTCTTGGACCGACAATAATGCCGCTTATCAATAATTTACTGCGTCGTGATGCAATATTCTTTACTGCCAATCAATTAAGATAAGTGCAGCACGGAAAGCGATCGGCGAACTCCTTTCGAACGCTTGTATAGAAAAAGAGAAAGAGAGAGGGAGAGAGCGAGAGAGAGAATGAAAGAAGTCGTCCACCGAATCATGTCGACGTGATTTACGTTACAAATAATTGTAACATGTGTCATGGAAAATTAAACGGAATAATTTCAAACTTCGCTTCCAGATCAAATCATGAGAGATTCTACTTATCTATTAATAAGACAAATTGTTCCTGGGGAATTAGATCCGGTTATTGTTATTCGATACAAGATACATATATACATATATATTCACGTTTGGATCCTGCGCAAACCTCCGTGGCATCTACCACGGAGTTTTTCTCAGGACTTCACGATAACATATCGATAATATTGCCGCATCTCCTCTCTATTATTTTTTCATCAGCAGTAAAGCAATTGTCCGGTTAAAATAAAATCATACGGGGACGTAAAAGTCTGTCTTATCGTCGAATAAGTTTACCGATCTCGCAATTTTTGTTTCACAGTATGCACGCGAAACGGAGAAGAACGAGAGAGTTCTCTCTCTCTCTCTCTCTTTCGCGCGTTCGCAATTTTCAACAATACATCTCGTTGCTCCTCTCTTTCCCGCCGCCGCTCGTCAATTTTCTTCTCCCCGTGTTGTTTCGCGCGCACGCCGCTCTCGCATATCGCATTTACCGCCGCCATTGCCCCCCTTCCTCCATCCTGGCCTCGTGTTATATAATAAATTATTTCATAAATTAAGAGCTATTAACGGGTAATTATCCCTTGCGTGTGCGTGTTTTTCCGTGAACGCGGTTGCAGGACACGTTGCGGGAAATGCGCGAACATGGAATAGAGAGAAGGAGAGGAAAAGAGAGAGAGAGAGAGAGAGAGGAAAGTGGAAAGCGAGAGGAATTTATTCCCTATTCTGGCATGTAAATTCCTCTAAGAACAATAGAAATATAAAATTGTAGAAAACGCCACGTACAGATGGAAGCAGAAAGAGGGAGAGAGAGAGAAGAGATGGGGAAAAAGAGAATAAAATGAAAATAGATTAGAAACTATGCCTGGACGTTAATTGGCTTTTATACGGAAAGGAACCAAGTGCCACTTATAACAATTTGTTGCTAAAGTATTGAATGTAGTTGGTTTGTTAAATAGATTAAAACTCACATTATTGTGCTGTAAATCACGTTTGTAACACGGTACGCAATTTTAGTTTTTGTTAAAAAAAACATATGGAGAAAACTATTCGAGGTTGTTTTTTTATCAACATCGTCTACTTAGCTTGAAAGAATATCGATTTATATTGTATTATCATATAGATAGGTATATCGCGCTTGTTTAGCTTGAGTATCGATTTTTTTTCAATCTCTGTACGCTTGTTCAATTATTGCAACTTCTCATGTTGCACGCGCAGGAAACCGACGTCTTGCGGCACAATAAATGTCTAATAAAGCAAAGTTTAGTTATCATGTCGAATTAATAACGATTGCTCGCTGCATAAATGAGCGGACATGTGCATGATAATTTATCTCCATTACATTCCGCACAAATGGACTCGACGGCGGAGAAAAGATGCCTTCTTTACGGAATGTAGAATAGAGCAAAATTCAGTCCGTGTACATTCAATGACTGGATTCTTTCTTCGGAACGAGCGTAAGTACGCTGTTCGTCACGCATGAATCAATTTACGACGTCCCCTTTTACACGTCGAATTCCTTCTCGCCAACGGCTCTCGCATGTTCGTTTCCAAAAATAGAAGCTCAATTAAAAGTTGATTGATAAATTTCTGTTAATTCAGTAAGCACGGTTTACTGCTTTCTCCGGTTACTTTCGCTCTCGTATTAGATGAAATGAATATCCTCCTCTCTATCCCCGCGTATTGTTTTTTTTTCACATTTATAGTGCACACTCGCGAGTGAACAAGATAACACGAGCGAAGCGATAAAACTGACTGGCAGAGAGAAAAATAGGAGACGAAGTAAACAAAGATAAAGTATATGTAAGTATATGATAATTGCGTTGCCGTTCAAACAATGACATAGTTTAGACTGCGATATATAAGCCGATGCGCAGTAAATATATACATATATATGTATTACATCTATACAAACATATGTATATATATATACATATATATATATGTTTTTTTTTTTTAATATGTGTGTGTATACATACATGATTTGGTGTGCGATAGCGTTTATCTCTATGTAAAAAACCCGTTCTCCAAACTTATGTAAGCTTACTATGTCGACTCTGTGAAGACGAGTCAGACCGACACCGACACGACCGACAATCCGCCGCGTATAACGACCGTTGTTATTGTTGTTATTGTTATTTAGATAATACCGTGCTGTTGCGCAACGAACCTCAGCCAGTGCGATAACCGGTGTGGTTTATCGTTCGCCAGGAAACTGCATCGTCCTCCCTTTCTGCCTCTTTTTTTTTCTCTTATTCCGTCTCGCCTCCCCTTTTTTCGTGCACTCTCTCTCCCGGAATCGGTCCAACCGGATATCGGTCGTTAAGCCTGAGGCAATTATGGTCTCGGTGGCACGTGCGCGATCGGTAACTCGTTTCGCATCTTGTTGTCATCACTGACAAGCGCGAGCGACGACGTGTAGGAATATTTATTGCAAGTAACCTGGACCACAGGCTCTTTGGTCTTTTTCTTTTTATTATTTATTGCAAGTGTCGATATACAGGGTGTTCCATAAAAAAGTGACGTACGAATACAATCATTGACAAACACAAACTGAGCTTTCTCGTAATTTACTATACGATCTATCTTCGGACCTTTGACATCGCATATCTTAGCAATTAAACTTCAAATCAGAGTCAAAGAGAGATGAAACATATATATATATTTTTTTTTATCGTAAACGTTCGCGTACACGTTAATATAACGTTACTACATACTTTGTAAGTAGCGCACGACTTTATAAATATCTAACGTAGTTACTCCGGGTTGTACGAGAGGTCGAAGCTCAAATTTCCATCCCGGCGAAATACAATGTTTGCGTAACTCGTTATATTTATTTATACGCGACAATTGACGCTCGCTCGCGCATCATTTTGTAAATATTACCGCGGCGGGTGCGCGTCGTTATGCGCGTCGCATTTTTGCGAATGAAAATGAGCCGCGATCGAGTTCTGCTCGTCGCCGCCGCCGCTGCCACCGGGAAGGATCGTTGACGGCTGTTGCAAAAGCGCGCGCGGCAGTCAATGAATCGTCCGACAATTATCGAATTGAGCAGCGAAGCGAGCGCGTACACGCGCGCGACGTATGTAGAATAAATTAACCACTGGCGGTGAACGAGATACTCGTCATTAGTCATGAAAAAAAAGAAAAAACATAAACACGCGTCGTCGCAGCACTGCTGTACCGTTATTCTAATTTCTTACGCGCGTCGCATTTTCCTGTTATTTCCGCGAAACGCCGCCCGCCGGCAATTATTCTCACGCGTACCGAGAGTTCAATACGTTTCGCTCGCGCGCGGAGTGTATCGTGTTTGGATACCACGAACTCTGCTAGCACTTCTCCGAAAAACGAATCGTGTTGGCTGTTTTGCATATTGATCACGCACGGGCAGCATGTCGATGATAAATATTTCCGAATCTTTGCACATTCGAGCAACCGGAGTTTTGTGTATAATTTTATTATCTTGGAACTTATCGGATCATATCGGCGCGCGAATTGCGCCCGAACTATTCTCCAATGATTTTCTGAACACGTAGCCATGTAGTTTATTACGACAATCACGTATGCACGTAATTTAATTATAATTAACGTCGCGACTACTTAATACGGAGAAATTTAACTTTGTTGCATACACTCGTTGGCCGAACCGTCGACGTTTTCGTCTCGTTTCGACAAGGCCACGCGATGTTTCGACGTAATTAGCCGGACGAGCCTTTGCGCGACGAGATATTATAAAATTACGTCACGAAAAGAGGGCGGAAGAGTGAGGGTGAGAACGCGGGTGACTGTGTAATAATAATTTGTTTCCGCACTGTGTGTGCCGTTTCCCTCCTTTCTCTTCGCGTCTATGATTCCTCACTTTCGACGTAAATCCATTTTCTCCCGTCGCGCGCTTTAATTGCAAACGAGTCATCAGAATACGCGCGAATTGAGAATTATAAAGTATCCGCGAGAAACCAACAAATCTCCACAAATTTGTCGGAGAAATATGCGGTTACTCTGTTGTAATGCAAATCTTGAAAAAAAAAAAAAAAAAGAAATTAGCGTTCGAAAATAATAAACTTCCCTATTGTCTTAATGTTGTACTTAATGTATAATTGATTTTGTTTGCCATGTTTATTGGTGTACTATCAAAATCGCTGCTGCAATATTCAGTTCGATTTATTTTCCATCGAATGTGTGTGTACGCTTCCTCGCGACGTAACGAGGATGAAAGAGAGAGAGAGAGAGAGAGAGAGAGAAAAAGGGCAATCGATGGGGGAGGTTTCAATGTGATACGCGCGTGGTCGCGCACACAATTTAGAAATCGGGTCGTCAATCCGTCGTAAATCAAGTTCGGGCAATTAAATGCGACATAATTTTACGATTAAAGTTTTTAGTGGGCGAGCGAGCGCAAAGCGGTAATGGAACGTCGCACGCGCGCGAGCAGACCGAGTGTATATTAAATGGTAAAATCCATATCGAACTGCCGATCTGCTCTCCCCGTCCTTTCTGTCTTTCCCCCGTTCCTCTCGAAAATCGTGCATTGCGCGAGTACGACTGTACTCGTTACACGCTCCGCTACAGAAGCGGGTAGCAGCGAAGGAGCAGCGACCTTTGCCGCCTGTAAGTTGACGCGTAAGCTCACGTTGGTCCGGCTCTTCTTTCACACGAGACGAGTCTCGGCGAATAGGCTACTAGCTGCGACAGCTTGAAACTTCTTTGAATGAGAAAGAGAGACTTTCATTTCGAATGTAATTTCGGTTTTCTCTTTAAACGTGATATTCTCTGTGTGTAGAAACCGCGAATTGAAAAACGGCCAAGATTCGCGCATATCATATGCCAAATACGCATATAATTGTACGACTTACGTAATAACCAACAAAACCGGACAAAGCAGCAGCTGTCATGTGATTCGGTGCAGCTCGCAATTATATGTACAAGTGAAACGTAACCGTATATTGGAACAACAAAATTTTCTGACGCGTTGCTCTCCCCAGCTCACGTGATACGTCTCTCTCTCTCTCTTTCTCTCTGTTGACTTAAGCTCCGAAGATATAATAAAATCCGCGCAAGCCAGATTTTGTAGGCGCAGAAATAGACAAATGTATATAATAGTAACGTTACTTGCATACATTCGAACATCGTTGTTTAAACAGCGCGTCACTCTTCTCGTGACACAGAATGTCAAAAATATACTTGTGTTATTTTTAAAAAATATCGAAAAAACACTATTAATAACAGAGACAGATGTACAACAAAAACAAGTGTATTTATTGTTATTCATGTTCTTCTAAGTAAATAAGTAACAAGAATAATAATATACTGTGTCGGAGCATTATTTAAAACGGATTATAATTACTTTCTATTTAATGGCCAAAGGTCATTAAAGTAGATAAAATTCATACTTCGAAATTGCCGAGAGAGGAAGAGACAAGACACGGTAGAAGTATAGGACAGAAGAAGCCGGCGATGCGACGACAGGCGTCAGTTTGCCGGTGCCGTTCTCGTCGTCGTTCTCTCGTCCGTCGTCGGCGATAGTCCAACGTGTCAGACGACGACAACGCACTACCTTCTTGACAGAAGGTAGGAGGAACATCGGGTGGCACATAGAGCGCGTGAGAGCCTCAGGGAAGAAAAAAGCACGTACAAAAGAAGAAGAGAACTCGCGCGCGCGTTCAGGGGCCCCGGCTAGCTTACTCGCTCGCTCGCTTGCTCACAGGCGAGTTTACTATATACACAGGGGGAGAGAACGGAGCGAGCAGGCGAGCGCGCGCGTTCATTATGATTCGTGTATTTATATAAGGTCTAAAAATATATACGCGCGCGCTGTGTGCCGGCGGGCCCCGCCCGGTATTTCATCTGAGAATAATATTTTAATGTACATACGTCGCCTGCCCTCTCTCCCCATCTCTGCACCCATCCCGGTCCACCCTCGTTATCCTCCTTCTTCTCGTCTCTCCTGCGCCTCGTGTCTTTTCGTCTCTCTCTCTTTTTCTCTCTCTCTCTCTCCCTATCTGTTTCTCACACAGTCTCTCTCCCCTTCTCTTTGTCAGCCTCTCCTTTTATGCCGGCAGCGTCTCTCTTCTGCCTTCTCGATCTCGCTCGTTCCTTCGACTCCATCTCTTCTATCTCGCTTACCATCTCTCTCTCTCTCTCTTTCTCTTTTTCTCTTGCTCTTCTGTGTACCCCTTCGCCTTCGCCGCCCCGTCGCTTTGTGCTCGGCGCGTTTTTTGATGTTTCTCTCTCCTACGTGAGAGCTCGCGCCGGAATTGTGCATGTGCGCCGTGTGCTCATGGCCGTGTGAGCGCTCGCGAGCGCGCGCACGAATGTACACACATTATAATGGCCTCCTTGTGTGTACCAGGAGGCGAGAGAGAATCTTCGGGCCTCGCTCGCGGCGCCGAAAAGAGATTTTCGTGGTGCCCGCTGCGTTAATTGAGGTTTTTTCCTGTTTCTCTTTCTCTTCTCTCCCATTTCCCTTTCCTCTTTGTCCGCGGTTGAGTTTTGGTTTATGGCGTTATGGGGCTTGGCAATTCTAATCCCATCGCTAATAAATTGGAATAACTGTCGAACACCATAACGCTTCTCCTTTGTCGGTGTCTCGTCTTGAAAACCCGCTCGGTAGCTGCGTTGGACGCTGATATATTAATCTCGGCTTAGAAAGAGAATCAGAGAAAACTCGCGTGTGATGCGCGAAGATTCTGCGTTATACAATGTTTAGGTCAAGCTATAAGACAGTCCCTTCTTCAGTAATCAGAATCCGTCGTTTCAGCACGTTCCTTAGATAGCGTAATGGAACAAACAACCATTGACTGCGCACATGGATCTTGTCATAAGATACGTTAATTCAACCCCGCATAATCTAACTCCTACTCTTTCAAAAAAATCAAATGTTATCGTCTCGTCTTTTTGATAGATAAAAAGGTTTAAATAACTCACGTCGAGTAATTGAATCTTGCGTGAGAACCTTTTTTTAAGATGAGTCGGTCGTTAGTCAGTTCATTATATTCTGCGCTGCTTGCACAGGGTCAAATGTTTTTCTACATTAGGGGAGATGGAGAGAAAAGGCTAAACTAACTTTTTTATATAATAAGAAACTTTGCCACGACGGCAGTTTATTTTCTCACGTGCGGTAAGCTGCTGTTCATGCATGTACATTCAGCTCCTCATATGCAATTTTAATTTCTTCCCAGTTGAGTCATTTTAAGTCAAGGATTTTGACCGCGGTCAGGGTTCTGCGTGAAATCATGAAAAACTCTTAATGTACTATTTTTGCCAGTAAAACTTTCGAGTAACATTTTATTAACATCTTACTGCGCATACACAATATCAGAAAAACAAAATACTTTATCATATATAAATATATTTTAATATGCATATGTGCACACATATATGAAAGTCATATTACAAAAGATTGAAAATTAATGAATCTATACTTACGAAACAACTATTTTGTCTTATTAGATACGTAATACAAAAAGACTTATTTTCTATTCTGAACGTCGCATTCATCTCGCGGGCGATCGACGAGATGCGGAGATAATGAGATACGACGTGTGTGTGTGTGTGAGTGTGTGTACACGACCCAGTAACCGGGCTACCGCGCTGAGAGAAACTCGTCGAAACGAGATCTCCCGTGTTTCAATTGTAAGGATCTCCAAGACCAGTTTCAGAACTCGCGCGTGCGTTTTTCTCAATCTCGATATATCCGGGAAAGCATTCTGCTCCATGATAGAGCGTCGGCGGCAGCCATCGATTCAGCCGTAAAATCGTTTTCCTTTCGAGCGCGCGCACTTTGACACTCTCATCGCGGCATGTATTATAAATGCGATAGAGAGAGAGGAACATCGTTTTTCGGGCCGGATCAGCCGCGTCGCCTTTGACGCAGTCGAAAAGTATCAAACGGAGGGATGAAAGGGTCGCCGTTTGACGGCCGGCAGCAATTTTTACTATCAACCGAAATTGAATTAATCACGTTGGATTAATCTCATAATTTCTCTGATCGTAAAAAATGGGCTGTGTGTGCTCTCGGTAAAAAATTCCGTGAGTCGTGTAAGCGAGATAAAAAAGTTAATGTTCAGTAGGAAACAAGGATGTGGAGGTTATTGAAAAAAAAAAAACTGACTTTTAAATATAGGAACGCAGGCTCGATATCAGAAAATTATCGATAATCGAGTGGAAAATATCCGGGGCCTAAGCGGAACGCAAATGCGCGCGTGTATATGAATGCGTGCGTGATATATTGTCCGGTGCGCGACCGTTAATCTCTAGTGTTACAATAAATCTTATTCTTTCTATGAAATACGATAATAATAATTTATAACACAAACTATAAGCTCACCGTAAACCGCGTCGTTACGTTCTCCCTCCACCTTTCTTGCCCCCCCGTGTGCTTTTCTCTCAATCCGTATTCGCTCTTTTTCTTTCTCTCTTTCATCCCTGCCTCTTTCTCGCACTATATACTTACCGGCTGGCCTAACTAACTACCTACGCGTTTATGCTCACCTCTCCCTCTCCCCCGCCACCGTCTCGTCTCTCCTTTCTTACCCTCCTCCTCGCCTCCTCGTCGAGATCGCGCGTATACACGCGCGCGCGCGAGTGTACGTCTTTAAATAAACTTTTATTTATACGACCAGTCGGCGAGATGAATTTGCGCGATTCCTATCGTACACGGCCGGATATGCACGATGGATTCGAGTCGCTTTCGCTTCTACCAAATGGATTCTTCCTCCCCTCTTGCGCACCCCCGCCTCTGGAGTCATTGACCGTCGATTGGTGTTTTAGACGACGCCGTTTGTCGCACTCAAGACACAAACAAGTTGTTACAAAAGACACATAACGCGTCAAGAATAAGCCGAGTCGGTTTTTATACTTCGCGGCAATAATAACTTCAATTACGAGAGTTAAAATTGCGCGATCAAGAATTGTTCTTAATTAATCGTAAACTACTGTCGTATTAAGTTTAATGAAACGGCTATAGTATTTTGGTCCAGTTTCTTCCTGGCTTGTGTATAATCGCTCTTATATGTCACACGGATAGGAGGGGAGGACGTATACATATTTTAAGACTGGTGCGAAAGTAATGGCAACTTTCTGCTATCTGCTATTTACATTTGGTATTGCTTTTTGCTGTTATGTTCGAAAAAGTGTGAGTGACTCCTTGAATCTTTCTCACACGCACAACTTCATCTGAATAAATAATTTCTCACACACTTGACCGGTCGCTAAACCGTCCTGTTGTAAAGTCGAGATATATCGTTAACGTATCATAAAACGTGAAGGCGGATCTCGCTAATTGACCTGCCTCCGTTCACACATACATTTCCCGCGCGCGTCAAGTTAAATTACCCTCGCGTATCCCCGTATACCTTTTTATTGAAAAGGACAAGCAAGCACCCGGCCACTTTATTCTAATAGCAAGTCAAGTTACCTCTCCTCATTACTCTTCGCTGAAGGAGGTATAAGGCAAGTTAACTTGGCACTTGAATTGCCTTCCCGCTGCTGACATGACGTAAAACTCGCGGATCCTGCCACGCCGCCGGTCGAGACAGCACGACGCACGGCTCGAGAATTTTTGGGTCGATTCTCGACGACAGCATCCGACCGCGCGCGCGACGTATTAAGTTATATATACTACACACCCGGCGTGTCGATTGATAATACAACTCGACATAAGCGCGCACTTGCGACGCGGCTGGCTCCAAGTCAGAGAGAGCCCGGTCGTTCGAGACAAGAGACTCTACTTCGGACAGTAACACACAATTCCTCACACACGGTATAAAAGCAATGCACACGGTGACGCGCTCGCATGCATGTGCATCGCACGTTCGCATACTCGTTGTGTACGTGCAAACGCAAGCGGCTATAAATTTCAATAAAACCCTCGGCTGTGTGTAGAGACGTTGTGTGGCAAGCGTGAGAGGAAGGGACCAGCGGAAAGAGGGGGAGGACCGAAGGGAAAGGAGAGAGAGAAAGAGAGAGAAGACGACGGGAGAGGGAGAGAGAGCGCGTTCGACACGACTCATATACGTTCATTACGAATGCATACGAGCACGTTAGATTGTACGTTAGTGCCTTGTAATAAAATATTGTAATGGTGGCCTACTTCTGCGCGCCACGCCGCGCGCTCGTAGTCGTCGTATAATATCTCCCGCGGCATTCTTACAGCGGCGGCGTTATTTATTCTGCGCCGCGCACAATGGCGGCGGCCTCCGGGTCCCATCTACGGGGTGTGTCGTTGAACGATACGAAAGATATCGCCACTGATGATGGGGTGAGAGGAGGAAGACTACCGGGTACCCCGTTGATGCCCTCTCTCTTCGATTTCTCGTCGATATCGCGATAAGCGGAACGTCAAAAGTCAAAACTACGAAAACCTGAAGAGAGACGTTGGGATAAAATTAAGCTGCCGATGAAGTATACTTGCAAGAAAAATTGAACTTATTTGTAATTTTTTTCTCCATATACTCGATTGGCGACAGCACATTTTAGGAAAGATAATTTATATTGTAACGCGAGCACTTGGTGATTCTTTTCATCGTGACGTATGAAAATCAAGTTAGGAGCACCGAAATTTTTGAGGAAGAACGAGATGTGTCTTGAAAATTTAGTTGGTTTTCTTTTTCTATCGATACACATATATCGCGGAAAAGAGAATGTTTTTCTCACCCGCTACATGTATAATTCCGTCCGGGTTTCTAACGTTTCTATAGACGGTCGGAGACGGTCAAGAAGGGTTCGTCGTCACGCGACAATGTCGGTACGCAATTACGCGTACACGGCCCGAGGTTGATTAATAGCTCATTATTGATACGTCTTGTCTCTTGTCGTTGGTACTCAAAGGCGGCCGCGATACCGCAAGCGCGACGGAATGCAATAAACACACGCGCGCGCGAGCATGCGTATATTTGCTGTAACCGCCGAATATACGCGACGCTTTTCTGACGCCTTCTTCGAGGAACGGAGAAGAACGGTATCCCGTAAAAATCATATGCGCCGATAACGATTGCGTTAGTATGTTAACTGGCGTGTCTCTCAAAACCGGTTTTCACTCAACGCAACGGATTGATTGAAGCGTTGAGAACGATATAGATCTAAGCCGCGCTTATAACAATATTGAGTTTGATACAATGGTTCTGCTGTATATGCCGGAGAGTGAGGTTTCCAGCTACCAACTGCTGCGAGAATGGCGTAGCCGATACACGGTATTGCTATTGACGCACGCTATTCATTTGACAATATCAAATTTGCCTTTCGATATCATCTCCATAATCTTTCTTTTTTTGTTTTTTATCACACTTATATAACGTTCTATTATATTCTGTTTATATATGCTCTTCTGTGTTTCATATATGCTCTTCTTTTACAGTTCGCGCAACATGCACGCTAGATAGAAAATATAGACGAGCGGAAATTTAATTTATTATTATTATTAACATTAACCGACATTGTCTCGAATCGGTCTTCAATGTAAATAAATTGCATATTAAACTTATCGCGTTAATGTAACAGGCGTTAGAAACGCTGACGTTGTACCGATTTATTCATATCACACACATGTACTTTTGTAGATGTGTTTATCGTTGTGCTGTGGAAAAATTTATCTCCGTTCGATCCGGAAAAATACCGGAAAACTTAAAAGGATAAAAAATTTTGGCTCGATAAGTACACGATGAATAAATAAGAATTCGCGAGACGTTTCAAACGGCTTCTTTCGCGAGATAAATTCGCACGATTCACCCCTCCGCGAAATATACACGCATTTCCCTTGCCTCCCTTTTTCCCCTCTCCTAACTGTGACTGCTGCGCGCACGGGTGGCCACGTGTTCTGGCATCTGGAGCCGCATACAGAGTGTCTTAGAAATTCTTGCGCGTAAAGGATGATTAACGAAAACTAGACGCAACGAAACTCCAGTATCGTCGAAATATCCGCCCTGTCGTTGTTTTTTTTTTTTTTTTTTACATTTTATATTAATATTGGATCATAACAAGTGTATCGCACGATATAACGTCCGGTATCTACGATTTTTTTTTATTTGGTTGTAAACTTTCCACGTTGAATCTTTGCCGATCCGCATCTTTCTATCTTCTTCTATTATTTTCTTTTTCTTTCGCTCTGTAATCGAGAACGATCGATGAGGTTTTTCTTTTTGCTTCTCGCCACGTATACGAGCCAGCATATGTTTACGCCGAGGCGGTACATCGCGGTGTCGATCTGATTCTTCACAGGGTGTCCTAAACCTGTCGAACGTTCAGTCAGATGTCATGCGGGAACATTGAACCAGAAAAAAATAACTGTTGCTTGACGCACAAGTTTGAAAAAAAATTATTTGCGGTTATAATTTTCACAATCAATCAGATGCTGACACAATTGAATGAACGACAAAATTTCTTCTCCTAATCTAAATTTGTTTTTTTTTCTTACGTTAGAAACTCACGGATCTTGATAAAAATATTTGAAATTAAAAGTTCAGAAATTGTTACAAAAAAATCGACTGCTGGCTTACTTTCACCGAGAAAAAATATCTAATTGGAAGATACCAAGTCTGGGACACTCTGTATATTAATGTTTCTCTCTCTCCCTCCTTCTCTCTCGCTTCTACGGCGAGTAGGTTTTCCATATGCGGCGCAATGCGGCGGATATTTTATTTGTATATCATTACACACATCGGCCCATCGTCCCTTTCTTCCCTCTGTCTCCTCCACGTCCCTTTCTGTATCCTCTTTTCTCTTTCTCTCTCTTTCTCTCTCTCTCGCCGATCCTTTCCTCGCCTCTCGTTTTCTCTACGCTCTCTCTTCGTTCTCTTGTTCTCTGTTCCCTCCTGCTTTCCCGTCGCGCCGTGTATTTATTTTATTTTATTATTAAACAAACCTCTTCCTGTCATCCTCGCGCCAACATGCGTCTTTACACGTACACTGGATCCACGTCAAACACAGTCTCCACTTGACGCGAGGATCGGCTTACGCGACCGTTCCAGACACGAAAAATATTTTTTCCCCTCCTCTCTTTCTCTCTCTCTCTCTCTCTCTCTCTCTCTCTCTTTCTTTCTCTTTCTCTTTCTCTTTCTCTCTCGTGCGCCGTTCTGAGTATCATTCTCCCTTCATGTGTTCCCAGCGTTATCTGAGAGCGTTGGGGGCGCTTATCGCGACTCTTAAAGGGATTTCATCTTGAGGGGATTCTGTGAATGCTCAAAGTCCAATTGAAAACGCGAATATAAAACCCGGATTACATAATGAATATTAATAATAAATACATGCAATATGTTGCATGAATATTAAAGCACTTTAAAATGTAAAAATGACTTTTTATTTTTATGCGTTTTACTTATCCGCGCGTCCTTTTTTCTTTATAAAGGGATGAAACGTACACAGTATCCGAATATCTTGAATAAACTTTTGTTTTGCAACTTTTTGATACATACTGAAGAGAGCGGCAATTGTGCGGAGTCTGCAATTGCATTCCGTCAGCGTCGGGCGCATTAAACAGCGTGTAACGGCTGCGCGATGACGAATGTCAAGTTATATTTAACGGTAACGGGAGTTATATTTTCGCCGCGGTTGGTACCGGGGCTCGAATCGAAAGCAGCGCGAATTGTGAACGATTGAGGCGACTTAACCGCGAAGTGTCGCGGATTGCGGACGCCCACCTGCTGCTCCATCGACGACGATGCAATATACATATTTTCTGGAAAATACATATTTACTCGAATTGCGTATACTATATAGAGTGCTTAAATTTTCGATAAATTTTATGTCAGTTGATGAAAGAATCCAATAGACAAAGTTATTTGGATCCGTAATTTAATTTTTCTTACGTATAAAACATTTTAAATAAAAAAAAACGAGACTAAAATTTGCAAAATGTAACTATGAAACATCTAAAATATATTTCCGATACTTTATGTTTCTCTAGATATCTATTTTAATCCGAAGATAATACTCGGTCAGATGCGCGGACGAAGAGCCAATTACTTTTGAATGAGGGAATAGGAAAATTCGAGCGCGCTATATACGAGAAGTTAATTCCTTTCTGAAGGCATCTTGATTCTTTGTTCCGCGCCGCCCGGTTTTATACGTCGGTTGAATAATTTTTCTCTCCGTCGCTGTCTTGCGGCTTTACTACTGGGCATTTTGTTAAAGGTTAATTAAATCCAACGACAAAAGGCCGAGCGTTTCGTTCTTTTAACGCGAGATTAACGGTGGAAACGCGTCGGATTTTCTATTTTCGTACGTTGACAGCAGGCAAGCTTTGCGCAGTATGAAGATTAAATGTTCTTCTTCGAGCGCAAACACGCGCGTCGCTCATGATAGATCTAGCAATTGTTGTACATAGAGTTTTTCCATTTTCTCAGTTTTTCCGCTACTTCACATTTCCTCTTGCATTTTTTTTGTTTTTTTTTGTTTTAAGTTAAGCCAACTTTTTCTCATCGAGAATACAATTATTGGTCATCAAATCATC
Source organism: Pseudomyrmex cubaensis (assembly GCA_014825685.1). Classification (NCBI taxonomy): domain Eukaryota; kingdom Metazoa; phylum Arthropoda; class Insecta; order Hymenoptera; family Formicidae; genus Pseudomyrmex; species Pseudomyrmex cubaensis. The sequence goes on along the minus strand of QVOA01009270.1, from coordinate 72,100 downwards.
GTTGCACAATTTTTTCCCATATTTTTATATTTTTTGTTAATTAAAATTTTTTGAGAGAAGTTTCCGTATTGCACATACTTTGAAAATAAGCTCGAAAACTAACTGGCAAAACTGGAGTTTGTTATCGATTTCTTGTAATCTCGCATTTTTTTAGAAGATAGGTTATCAAATAGGTTAGTCATTAATGACCTTTATACAGTAATTATATTTTCTGTTTGAACACCGAAACATTTATTCTAACCGAGTCTAATGTGGATTATGATTGGCAGTTATATCTGGCATACTTCGTCTTGGCAGTAAGTATTATTATTTTCTGCGGCGGGCTCTAGCGCGTCTGGCCCTCTGACGTTGCACTTTCGATGTGTGTTTATTTTCCTCGTTTCGCACTGAATCGCAGTGAATGCAGTCACGCACATAAGCGGCGTCCGCGGTCCGCTAAAGGGAGAAGAGGGCGGGAGGGAGGAGGAGTGACGGAGGGACAGGCAGAGGGGGGTCGAGTTATTATAACTTCATTATCATTACGACGTTTATAGCTTATTCATTATTGATGGCGCTTTACAAGGTTATTTTGCCGCTCCGGCCGCTGCGCAATAAATTCTTATTAAACGCGTGTTACTTATTTAAACTGTATTAATTTCGTCACGTTGTGGATCGATTCCCGCGTTTAACCACCTGGGGTCTTTTTTAAAAAAGCACACCGCGCTCCATTAATAATCACGATTTATTTATCACACGATTTATTGCACGTGAAATGTATAATATTGCGCTCGCGCAGAGAAAAAAAAAGATTTGTTTACGCGAGGAATACAAACGGCTCGGGCAAAGACCGAAAAGGGGGATCGTCGATTTCTCCCGGCTTTCTATTGTGCCACCGTACAATCGTCGTACAGATTTATTTGCGAATCGACGACTGCAGCAGCAACGTTTCACCCGGCCATCGCGTGTTTCTTCATCGGCTTTTATATTTTCTCTCCACCTTCACTATATACATGTACAATATACGAACGCATCGGACTGGCGTATTTACATATGTTAGATGATTTGCGAATACGAAGCAGTTAGGAATTATGAAGGTATGCAAAATGCACGAATGTTATGTGCGTGTAATCTGAAAAATAATAATATACATCGAGTGCTGTGTGTGTTATTATCAAAACGGATCTTGAATAATAAAGTTATTCATTTTGAAAGTCAGTTTTCCTCGGACAGATAATTATTCTTGATGTATGGCATTTTTTCATGTATAATTTTTCTTTTACGTTCGTGTCCTTGTTTATTTCTTAAAGTCCTATCCTGCGAATACTCAAAAGGACTAATTAAATTTTACGACTTAACGAAGAAGAAGAAGAAAAGTAGGATCAAAATGATGGGATGCGGCGGCGAACATCCGGCGAAAAAAAAAGTTGGCGCGAGAAGTGTACGCGCGCTTTGCGAATAATTCTGCGTTAAGGCAGCGTTGTCCGCTTCTCGCCGGAAAGACTGCCGGAGCATTTGCGAGGGCAATGCACTCCGGAATGCACCGCGTGGCTGGCCAGCGATGCAATTTATAACACGTATTATAACAATAAATTAAGAAAAGCGATTTCTGATAAATCATCACGCGCAGGAAGAAACAAACGTAAATTAGCATCCTAGGCGGTGAAATAAATTTAAAAATCGGGATTTCAAATATTATAATTTAGTGCGAATTGTATTGCATAATTAAATGAGTTGTGTATGCGGACCGACTGTAAGTGCGATGAGATGAGGTGTGCACGATAGCCACATTAAAATCAATAGTGATGTTGATCTTGATTAAGAAACAAGGGGCGTTAATTTCTTCCAAGGTAATTTCCTACGGTATTTCTTTCTCTCTCTCTCTCTCTCTCTCTCTCTCTCTCTCTCTTTTCTTGTCCGTCTTCGTAACTATGCGCGAAGAACATATACTGTTTACTCTGTTTCGTTGCCGATGTTTGATAAAATGCCACCAGGAATAAAACGGAAATGTTTGAGAGCTCTAGAAAGTGCAGTTCTCTGTAAGGAGAGAGCTTTCTACATTCGATCCTTTTAACTCGAGTAAGCTGTCTATAATAAACTAGCTGTATCGATGAAAGAATGCGTGACTCACACAGGTGATTGCCGTCATACGAAACCTATTATACAAGCGGATCACAAGGCATTCACAAGAGCCCCTTGCTTCCCGCGATGAGAACGCATCTTCAAGTACAGTGTGTGTTCTAACGAATCCCCGCCAATCACTTGACTGATACTCCGCCAAAAGAGATTTATACGGGCAATATTATTGTGTGAAATACAATACGCATTTCAAATATAAATACATTTTGAATATAATAACAAAGTGTAGACAATGTTTGATAATTTGCTGCGTTTTATAGCACAGGCATTTAAATTTGTTTTTAATCTATTGTGCAATTTGTGGCTCTGTGCGTAAAAACAAAATCAAAAGACTTGATTAATTCTGATATTCAAAGTCTTTATTTGAGTATCATTCATGAATATCAAAAGTCCGCAAAGTTCATAATATGAAAAGCCCGCGGTCGCTCACTCGCAGCGATTTCGACACACGGGCGAAGGTATCGTCGTCGGCTTGTTATTGAGCGGCTGGGCGCGCGGCACGATAACGCGCGATATTTTTATAGACCCGCGGGGTTACGTACAATAATAAATATTGCGGTGCGATTAAATAATAAATCCCGGCACGAGATAGCGGCGGGATCGCGCGCCGATCGAGGTGGGTGGCTCAAAGTTCTTTTTTTCACGTTCAAGCTTGTACAATATGGAATCCTGTCTGCCCGTCTACCTCTGCCCGGGTCGCGAGGTTTGCGATCTTCGAGCCATTCATTTTTCAAATGCTCCTAAATTCTGAATTAGCGCTAAAACATTTTTTATCGTGGGACGTATATACGTTTAAATTGTCTTTATTAATATTTAAATTGCTTGAATGTTTTACTATTTATATTCTCTTGTGTTTGTATGCAATGACTTGTTAATAATGATATAAGTGTAATTGGAAGAACAATTGTGTAAAAGTAAAAGTCGAATATATGGGACAAGATAATTATCTTGATAATTATATTAGCGATTTAATTCTTATAAGTAAAACGTTCATTTATGTATTCCGTTTTACTAAAAACAGCTTAACAATACTTCGCGATGTCGACGTGACAAAAAAAAAACGAAATGAACGATTTTTGCGTACGTGGCGTAATTATTGTGCCGATAATGACCGATGTCTCTAATTAATGTCACGGTAGAGCTGCCGATACGGTCGCACATGTAATCGACTTACAACACACGCAGTGCTCGTGCAAGGTAACCGAACAGAAATGATCGACGCCGACCAATGTGCGATACGCGCGTCGCGCCATCGTGCAGAAATATTCGCTGATTGTATTCGGAAACACTACACCCGGGTGCGGTACATCAGCATAATTAAATATCATCGACGGTTAACGATGAAAAAGTCGAGAGCGTCCGAAATTCTTTCCTGTTTGCCGTTCGAGATCTCATCAATTCTCGCCGCGATCTCTCATCGATCTGATAGAAAATTTACTACATTGATGTCAGTCTGCGACCGTTTTGTCTGAGAGAAATAGCGAATAGATGTAAAATTGCGCGAGAGCAATTTTACATGACGTCTAAAATAAATAACCAACTTAATCGCGGCCATTACATATAATGAGTATGAATATTTATTTCTTTTTAGATATCAGAAATTATAACGCGCATAAGGAAATGATATATATGCGAATGGTACACCTATAATTTAGATCTCGAACGCAAGAGAAAAAGAAAAGTTTATAAATATTCATACATTTCTAGATTCTCAGATATCTTGTATAAGCAGGAAATTGAAATAATAAGGTATGTATGAAGTGAATTTTTTTTTCTAATTTTTTAATATTTCTTTTTCTCTTGAAGCGAATCGTGCTGAGTCGCAAGTTTTCGTCCCGCGCTTGTCATCGATCCGATGGATCATGACTCGCTTCCGCCGCCGAATTCGCGCGCGATCGATCGAGCGCTCGACAGTCGCCGCCGTTCTAGTACCGCTTTTTAATCCCTCCTCCGCGATGGCGGAAGTGACTGGCAATTTTTTTTCGGTGGTCCCCCTCGGCCCCACGCAAGCTGGAAAACGACGCACCGGGGGAAAATTGGAAACAACGGTTTGGTAAGCCGAAAAATCGCGCCGGGTGGTACAGCCGCGCGCGCGCGCACACACGCACACACGCACACACAACGCGCGCGCTCGTGAACGGCGCACATGCATTCCGCGTGCAGCACGCACGCACGGGAAGCGGCGCGATGGTGTGCGGGCGAATGCTAAAAAGCCGGGCCTGAATAAATAAACAGTTTTTAATTGCGGCCCGCTGCTGCCGGGTAAAAACAATAATTATTGGCTTGCCGTACCAACGTGTCTGTGTGTTACGCCCCTGATGCGACAAGCCTTCACCTTGCTCTCTCTTCTCATTCTCTCTCTTTCTCTCTTTACTTTTTCCTCCCTCTATCCCTCCAAATATCCGCCAGCAACGGCGACTTCCGGTTTCGGGAGCGTACTCGAGGAGGGAGACCTCGTCTAAACTTTCACGGCGCGAGCTCAGCACAATGAGGAGCGATACTTTGTAAAACGATGCCGTCGTCATGGCGTCGACGATGGAACGGACGAATAAACGAACGGACTGACGGACTGACTCCGCAAAAAAAAAAAAAAAAAAAAAAAAAAAAAAATCCGCAATGCTCTGCATGAGAATTCGCCATTACAAACCGAGTCTCCGGCCCTTCGTGTGTGTTACGTGTATACATTCGGTCCTTTTGCCACGCGCGCGAGCCCTCTCTCTTTCTCACGCTTTTTGCGCTTGAAACGAAATAAGTGCGTATTCACTTTAAACATGAAAGACTTTTAACGTGAAAAGGTTGAAATTAACAAATTAACATTTCCATGTTAAAAGCACGAACATGCACTTTTTCACGCAAAAAAAGATGTAGATATGTGTATATATAAGAGAAAATACAGAGAATCCTATAGAGATCCTTAACTCTTTTCAGTATATTTTATTTTTAATATCTTTGCAATTTCTCACAATTTGCATTGATCTTCGTCTATTTTCACGATCAACGACATTTAGAAGTGTTTTTTTTTTTTTTTTTTAAAGTAAATTATAGTGTTTGTATTTTAAATCAAGCTAAAGAGAAATTACACAAAAGGTGCTGCTAGTTGATGCGATGTCGGACAGCGTGCAAGGCGGCAAAAATGCGAACAATTACCGCGACTTATTGCTTTCGCGTAACTGTTGCTCTATATATTCCGCGAGAGTCGAAGCGTGCAGCGAGACGTAACGTGTAAGAACAAGGCGGAGATGCATCGCGCCGCGACGCCCGCAACGGTGCATTCGCGCGCGCTTCGAATGCGACGCCGCGAAAGAAACAACACTTCGCGAATAATAACACCGGCATTACGGGTCATTACGCGCCGACTTCGGAAGGGGACGAGCGAGATTGTACATTTAAAACTGCAAATAACACACTCACATTGTTGTAAAAAATTTTAGACAGCAATTAAAGATATGATGTTCTCGCGTTATCAATCGCGAGAATTCTGTATATTCTTTTCTTGTGAAAGTGTTCGTGTGATAATGCACATAAGAGATCATTTGTATATCGTGAACAATAAAAATTTCTATTTACAGTAATTTACAGTAATCATTCGGTAATTTTAAAATACATATTTTATTTAACGTATTTTGCACGGAAGAAAATACTATTGATCGCTTTTCGAGTTTCTTCCGGACTGATGTCTTGACGTTTCAGTTTGACGATTATTCGGTCAGCTGTGGAGACACGTGCCGCGCGCAAATTGCGAGTCGATTAAAAATAATTACACTGTAGTCAGCGGTCTTTTGAGCTGCGATCGATAAGAACCGAGTATCGATAACCAGCGTAAAGATAACATAACGACGTGTGGATATAAATTTTACGAGCGAACAAGTTGTTTTTTTTTTTTGTTTTTTTTCGGTTTCTTACTATTTCATAAACAGAATTACTGATCATAGCGTTTTGTGTCTTTTTGAATTGGATTGGAGTGCAAGAATCTCTATTCTGATTTTCTCTTCGCACTCAGTGTTCGTTCTCAGTGTTTTTTTGTCGATCGCACACGTATATATTCCCATTCGTTCCGCGTTTTCTCGATTTGTCAGAGAAGCAGAAATTAAAAAAAAAAAGTTACAATAATAACAGAAAAGGCTCACATGTGAAAGGATCATTGCGCCGCCTTTGAACTGCGCGCTCGACAAGAGACATCGATTAGGCTATTGATGAAGCATAATTGTGGACTCGCGAGTAATTACGAACCGTCATTGTCATGCCGGCTGTTTTTGATCGCAGTAAAAATTATGCGGATAGCTGTAGGAACTTTTGTCGCTCGTCTTTTATGTAATTTTATATTTTGTTTGTTCATATAAAAGCATGAAGTATACTTTGTTCCATGTGTTTTTTTTTTTACCGATATTAGTGATTCAAATCTTTTAATAATTCTAAAAACAAGTTGAAGCGCGCAGTTTTATCGAGACTTGGCTTTGTTAAAAAATATCAAAGATATCTTGATGTGTTTCTTTTACATTTAGAAAACTAAATATTGGAGAGTTTTTTTTTACACCCCGTGTTCTACAAACATGTGATGGAAGGCGACAACACGTCCGATGCTCCACATGCATACTCTAAGTTAATATCCTCGAGACATAAATTTTTCACGCTTGTCCTCTCTCCAACTCACCGCTCTCCTTGAGAAGCGTCGTTGTCGTGAAAAAGACGAAGAAACATCCTCGATAAAAGTGTACGGGCATAACGCCGTAACGAAAACGCACTGTCTTCTTCGTCCTCGTTCCTTCGCCTCATAGTACTGTAGTAATAAGCGCTCTTGCCTGCGCCTCGGTCGCTATAAATATCGTATAGTAAACACGAGTGCAGATAAGAGAAAAGAGCGAAAGAGAAGGAACGTGCGAAGGAGGGGCCGGATGGGACGAAGGGAGGGCACGGAGCGTGAAAACTTTGGCTATAATAAAATACAGATAAGTGTGCGCGAACAAATAGCCCGTACCGCGGGATTTAACCGCGTCTCGCAATAGCGGGGAAACGAGAGACGGGTAGACGGGGAGACGGGGGCGCGCAAACCAGACAACCAGAGAGGAGAATGCAACGAGCGCGCGAGGAAAGGGAAACAGAAATAATCGTGGAAATTACTTACGAGCTTGAGGAAACCGGGAAAACGAGATATAGAAGGAGAGCAGGGAGAGGTAACGCTCTTTTCTCGAGACTTTTTAATTATTTATCGCGCTCGCGCGTACTCTCCTTTCCTTTGTCGCGTCGGAATAAGACAGCGATGCGATTTCGCGCATTACACAACGGAATATCAGGATTGCGGACGATTACCCGGAGGGAATTTAAGGATAGACTTGAGAAGGAGATACTGAAACTATACGCTCAAAGAAAATTATATGCACGTGGAGAAGTTTGCGCTAACTATAACTATGCGTGCGCGAACGCGAGCGCGATAAGTAAACATATTCTTCAAGGATAAAACTAACAGCTGTCATAAAATCATTAAACAGTTACGGCAATTAAACTTTTAGCTGGAAAATTTTGTGATGATGTCACCGCAGTGAGTAATATCCCCACTTGATTCTAATTTATTATATTACGCTACGAACACAAGCGTCTGACTGCTCGTTTAAAATTACGTTCGCATAAAATTCGCGCGATCGACAGAATCAGCAAAACACGCGTTCGCACGCGAGAAAAAAAGACGATCTCGCGTCTCGAAGCAAAAAGCGGAAGGGAGCGTTTTACAAACATCTTCTCCCGAAGAAATTCCGATGCAGTCGAGAAAAAGGAAAAAGACTGAGAGAGGGGTTGCGTCGGGCTGAGAGAGAGAAAAAGAAAGGGCGACGATTAACATCAACGTTTTCTTGCATCCGCTCGGCCGGCGCAATGTTTGTTCTGGGAAATGCAATCACGCTGTCATATAAAATATAACGTGTTTCCTTTTCTTCCGTCCTTCGCCTCTCCTTCTTCTCTTCGCCGCTCTTCTTTGCTCTTCCCACCCCTCTTTACTGTCATGGCGCGCGACGATGCGGCACCTCCTCTCAATTTCCACGCCGCGCCGCGGAACTGGAGAACACCGACATTAGAGAGGCCCTCTTGGTTCGTACCTTCACTTGCGTGAACGTACTGGCCGTGCTATTTTTTTCTGATTGCACCCATTTCTCGGAATTGCGTTAACGCCTTCTTCTTTTCTCGCCCTCTTCCTTTTTTAGTTCACCTCTGTTACCACATGTGTACATATACACATATGTGTGTGTGTGTGTGTGTGTTTGGAGAGATAGTTGCTAATGTCTACATTCTAGTTACGTATGTTTCTTTTCTACCACGGTGGTCTTAGCGAAGTTTAATACGTCCCAGAGTGCAACGAGTACGTTGCTCGCTCTTTCTTTCTCGCTCTGTCTCTGTCCTCCCACCGGAAAACGCAGGCGTGGATACACCTGCTCCGACCTTAACCTCGATTCGTCGGCTGTATAGTCGCGAGCGAGTGGGCGAGCGCGCGCGATGAGAGAAGAAAATTCATAGTCTATTACTTTATCAAAGATTGCGAATCCAAGATCAACACATCCGAGATTCGTGTGCGTAAATTCATTTCAAAACTTATATACATACTTTAAAAATGTCTGTTTTCAAAATAAGTTTAGTTCGATCAATTTATCAAATGTAAAGTTCTTTTCTTGGGTTTTTCTTTGGCATTATAATATGTATGCAGATCTTTAACGTTTTTATTAAAACTCTTTGTTTGAAAATATATTTATTAATGGAAATGATTGCACGGAATATGCTAGTTTCCTTGGCGGATACACGCCAACGCGGAGGTATGTATTAAAATTCAAACGCAGCAAAAGCCTCTCCTCCCTTTCTCTCTCTCTCTCTCTCTGTCGGTTTATCTCACTTATAGAAATGAATTTTAAAACCAGTTCTCTTTAAGCCAACGACTATCAGCTCGTCCGTCTCCTCCTCCTCTTCCTCCTCTTCTTCTTCCTCCCCTCCCACGGCGCAGAGTTTCCTTTGTAGAGACGTGAGAAGACGGGAAGGGAGGCAAGTTGGGAGAAAGGTAGAAGGGATTGTAGTAGGAGTGCCGCGATTAGGTTTCATACGGAGAGCACCACCAACAGCAGCAGCAACAGAAGCAGCTGCCTTACGACGTGAGATAACACGGGGTCCCTTAAAACGTGCTGTAAAAGCGAGGTACGACTCGAATGTCTTCTCGTCGTTGTGTTCGTGTGGAAGTGCACGGCGCATGTATGCGTCTCAAGAAAGAGTTGAAGGAGGGAGAAGACACGCTGTGTGTAGAGAAGAGAAGAGAGGGGGACCCCACTGTGTATGTGTATGTGTGTTTGAAGAGAAACATATTTCTTTATTATTACTCCCACCGAGCTTATTTTTCTTACCCGCCGACTTGCATTCCAGGTGGGTGGGTTCGTTCCTTCTCTCTCTAGTTCTTTTCCGTCTTGTTTCTCGCGCGTATGTTCGCGCTCTTTTCTTCTCCTTCCTCTCTCTCTCTCTCTTTTCTCTATATAGCCGGACGGGAAAAATTCAACCCCGAACGCGCGTTGTTCTCTTTTTACGCGCGCATCGCTCGCGAGAAATTGTGCGGCGTGGCCAGCGGCTCGCAAGAACCGAGGAAACAGAGCACATCTATTAAGCACTCGCTCCCTTTTCCCCTTCTCCTTTCTTTCTCACTCTTATAGTGTCTCTCTCTCGTGCCGTGATAGAGCAGCGATTGCTGCTGCGAGTCTAACGCAACCGCGTTGCACAACGATAATAACGGGGAGATTAAGGCAATAAAAATTACGCGGGCGGAAAAGAGACTGAATCCGCGGCGACATTGGTTTCTCTTATCCCTTTAACCGCTTTATCTTTACCCTTTTCTTTACGCGGAACGGTTTGCCCGGAATCAAGCCACCTAAATATATGTATATACTTTTTTTGCGTTCGTGCGCATACATATCATTATGATTTTTTCTTATAAAGGATATAAGTCTAATAATGATTATTATATTTGCATCATTAATTCACTTTATGTGATTTACAATTTTCATACATTTAAATATTTCTTGTGTTATCTCATAGACACATACACAACACACACAAATACACTTATATTGCAAAAAAAATTTCCTTAATAAGTCGATGAGCGTCATTATGACGAGTGAGTCGCTATATATTATTCACTTTTGCCGCTTCTTTATCTGCTTGCAATGGAAGATTCGCGACATCGCAAATCTCAAGATAAATAATTCGGGCGATATAAAAAATATATGAGAAGCGCAAGATGCGCGACTTTATCGCAACAAAACACGCGCAGAATTCTTTCACTCGCTTTCTGCTAAGCAAATAAATTGTAAATCAAGTTTGCACATGTAAATATTCATCGCGGCAGCGTCTTCTCTCTTTTTCTCTCTCACATTGAACAAAACAAATATTATATTTCGAGCTCAACTCGAGTGGCGATTCAATGCCATTTCTTGGCTCAGTCACTTGTTTTATCACCTATTGCTTTGTAATTAAAACGGACAAAAAGGCAACATTACGCAAGGAAACCAAACCGTGAAATCATCCGCCCCGCGGGGTATAGACGTCACCACAGTATTATTTGTCAAAGAATATTTATATTCGCATTATTTCATTACACAATATCTAAAAAAGAGTTATTAGTATATTTCTTATGTAATATCTCGGTAACTTAACCGCAATCGGTAGTATTTGTTCGATCTAATAATACTAATGACGAATTCACTTGGTTTTATATTAATAGTACGTGTGCAACTGGTGTACTAATAATAAAAATATATACTTCGGGATTCAGGCATTCTTTCTCTCTCTTTCGTCTCATCTACTTAGCGTCACATTTAGCTCTAAATAGCGGCTGTCCGCACAGTCGCGAGTTTTATTTGTCTGACACGAGAAGATCGCGGTTCAGCATGAGTTAAGAAATAGACGGTCGCGTTTAACGCTAAATATGCGCCGGGAATAGGGAGCGCGCGGTCTCGGCCCGCGATGCGATTCTAATAGTGCATCATCTCTCGGGAGAAAAAAAAAAGTAACTCGTAGAAAAGGGAAAATGTGTGTGCACGCATTCTAACGATCACGTATACGAAACAGCTCTCTTCTTCTGGCGCGCGCTCATTTTCAACACTGAGAGAACGACAGTCATCGCGACCATCGCTCCGCGATGTGTTCGGTCGCAAAATTCACTCTCCTCTTCCTTCCGTTGTCTGGTCCTTCTCTTCTATATATGTGCGAGTTTGTCTCTTATTTTTAACCGTTATCGTGAATCCTCATACAGTTGACTGAAGCTGAACTTAGATTTATTTTATGTATCTTTCTTTCGTACTTTTTTATTTATCTTACTCTATGGACTCGGTGTCTAATTATAAAATCGCCATTCTTTTTTCTGTTTCGTTCATTGCATCAGACATTATCTTTGCGATTGTCACTATCTTATTAAAAAAAGGGGAATAACACTTGTTTGCTACTTTGTGACAAATATTGCTTCATGTTTTATATCTACAGTAAATATGTAAGAGAAATTGACTTGAGATAAAAAATGTAAGAATAATGTTTATTATTAAATAATGCGCATATATAATTATATAATTAGTTTTAAGCGGTTTCAATAGTTTTTTCTGATATACAATTATCGTATTTTTATTACATTATTCAAACGAAATTGCAATTGGTCGATAAGCTTTTCACCGTCACGTAGCATTAATAAACTCGTTTCTTTTATCCTTTTTTCCTGATCAAATTAGAAAATCGCTTATCGCATATAAATTATCGCGGCGAATTAAAGAAAAAGTTGCAGTGAGACCTGTGTCTGCAAATATAATTGCGTCGGCGGCAGTACAAATATTTGTAACGCTCGCAAGAGTGGCGTCGAGAGAAAGAGAGAGAGAAGATGCGATAAATTTGCGAGAGGAAGACGACTTTTCTGAAGCTAAGCTTCATCGTGTGTCGAAGCCAGTAAAACGATGGTAACGGAGGAAACTTTTCATGTTGACTGTACTGGCGTCAGCCTGCCGCTACTTTACGACTGTTATTATTTGTATATTATAATTTAGATACAATTATATCGTTGTCTTCCTTGCGCTCATCGCGTTGCTGATAACGCTGTCTCTTTTTTTCCGCTGCTCTCTACGCTTCCTTTCTCTCTCTCTCTCTCTCACTCACTCACTCACTCACTCACTCTTACTCTCTCGTACTCCCGACCACGCTCGATCTCGCGTATCTTCTGTCTCTGTTTCCCGCATTCGGCATCGTCGTCGAAATGCCGCTAGTGCGAGGCACTGGGAACGAAAGAGAAAGCGAAACGACAACTTGACTGAGGAAGAAAAAGAAAGCGAATAAGACAAAGATAGAAATATATAATAAAGTCTACGGGAGGGTGAGGAGAGTGGAATTGTGTTGTGTGTGGTACGGTGGAGAGTTTCGAGCGAGAAGGTGTAGGCACGGTGGGTGGCGCGACGTTCGAGGGGGTGAGAGAGGAACAGAGTGAACACGGACGGGAGAGAGGGAGGGAGGGAAGGGAGAGCGCAGGTGAAGAAGGAGAAGAGAAGGCATCGCAGCGAATGCGCTGGCGGGAGCAAGACCAAGATAGCAATAAAATATATTAAGAGAAAAATGATGGCACTGCGAGACAAAGAGAGGCCGATGTGGCATTAGCGGCAGCCTCGAGGAATTCCACCGTGCGTTATTTCGTTGTGTTCGCGGCAACTTGAGTTACCTGGCGCGTTCGCCTCGAAACGCTCGGTTCACCTGCATCGTTCGAAACGAGGCGAAAGAACGAGACGAGCGAAGGAAGAAGAGGAAGAAATAGAAAAAGAAAAGAGGTGGGCTCATCATTGTTTTCCTTCTTTCATACGTTTTAGATTCGCCCTGTCGGTCACTTCTGGTTGCGAGACATTTTCGGCCGGTCTCTCCCCGCGATACCAATTCAGTCTCAGCTGCGAAAAGAAATATTTATTACATGTATGTTACATAATGTATACATATAGTTTCTTCTGAGCAACGCATGACGTATCTTATTGCGTATCCACATTATTTTTCTTCTATAAAAAAAAAAAAAAAAAAAAAAAAACAAGGAAGGTTTATTAACGATATAGGTGTGGTTCTCTGTTACGTCAATAATACTTACGTGTCTTGATTAACTAACTACGCCTAGTTGCCTCTTCCTCGATTTGAAATTCAGTGACTTATAACAATAATACGCGGTTAACGAACGTTATGTTAATAGGACTGTCAGAGAAGAAGCCTTAAATTGCGCAGATCCGAACTTTTGATTAATTCGTTATTAGTACCGCGGAATCCGCATCATCTGCGAAAAATCGTAAGAGATCTCCGATTCTCGGTAATCGCTGGAGAATCTCGCTCGCGCGTTAGAAAGGCGCGCCGTGACGCCGCGCGTTCATCGTCCCCTCGCGATCGCATCTCGATCTCGCTCGCGAGGCTTTGAGCGCTGGCTGTGCGCGCTCGCTTCGTGTATATGTATATAATGCACCGGCTGTAAAAACGAAACGTCGTTTCCCGGAAAAAGAAACGCGTGCGGCCGCTGGCCGACACGGGAGGTTGGGCGTGTGGGGTGGTGCGACGGAGAGTGGGGGAGGGGTAGAGAAACGAGGGGGCGTTTTGTAATTTCTATAATTTAAACTCCGCGGCAGCTGGCGCGACTCGTAATTACTCTAACCCGCGTGGAGGAACGCGTGAGCCTCTGCGTGTTTACTTTTAATTCCTTCTGCCGCCCCGGCCTCGCGCAGCACAGCAGCACAGCCACTCCTCGATTCAACACAATATCAAACGAAACCCGGGCGCCTCTCTCACCTCCTCCCCGCCCTGTCTTGTGTAGTAACAGAGAGAGGAGGGTAGGTAGGTTAACAACGAGCGAGCTTGGTAAGAAAAAAAGAGGAGCATCGCAAACTTTTCAACCTTCCCTCCTGCCTTTTCCTCTCTCCCGTGTCGCTGTCGGTCTTCCGTCTCTCCCCGTCTCATTTTTCCTTCCGTCCCGCGCGGCCCGTCGCCCTTCAACCCCCACAGTGTGCCCCACGCTGCTCTACATGGATAGAAATTCCGAGAAATTAATCTTTTTACGCCGTTTCTCTGCCGCGCGCTCGCGAGCGCTTCTACTCCCTCTCCCTCTTTTGCCCCTCTCGGATTTATATCTATTGCTAGTGTACAACGTTGCGCAGCTATGGAAAAGACGGAAGAGAGTGTTTGTTGGGCCTTCCGAGAGCCCGTCGGCGCGGGTCCCTCAAGAGTTTCGAGTGAACGTGCACAAAGCACGAATGAGCGACAATAAAGGCGGATGGATATGTTAAATGGCACAGCGAACTGTGTAAAAAGAGATACACATCTACATGCATCAGGGTGTGTCGGAAGTCGCGCTTAGGTGCCAGACGCTGTGACCAGTTCTCATTCCTCTTCAGATAGCACACAGCTTGAACACATGACTTTTTAGATATTTGAGATAACGTCTAATTACATTCGGTATAATCGTAAAAACAAATTTTTTTTTTTTTATGATATCTCATCAAAATCAGTAGACTGTAACAAATTCTTCTCAGTTGTTGGAGAATAAGTCGAGAAATATGCCGATCTCTCATTTGAACAGGTTAATGAACTGCAACTCCGAGCAATTAAATAGCGCAATTCTTTAAGTCGTTATTATATTATATCATCTTATCTTATATATCTACAACTTGACGTCTGCGTTGTTACATAATACTTTTGTTCTTGATTTTTCTAGAGATAACGATAAATTATTTTGTATGTGTGTATGTGTGGTCATAAACGACACGTACTGTAATACAAAACGCAAAACGAAGCGTATATCTTGGAGCCACGGTTGCTTCTCTTTTCCTCTCTCTTACTCTTTTTCCCTTTTTCACTCTCCTTCTTCATCGCTCCCACTCATTTCTGCGACTCGTTGAAAAATCGTCCGTCGTAAACGGGAACAGCGGTTTTATTGTTCCGCGGCAGACAATGCCCGGGAATATTATAAAAACTTTCCGACGGAATATATTAACGTTAACTCATCGCTTTACCGTTAGGCAAACTTTTCGGTCGAGCACGCCGCCGCTTCGTCTTCGTCCCTGTCTCTCTTTCTCTCTCTTTCTCTCGGTTATAACCACATCTCCCTCTGCTCTGCTCCTCTCATGACTTTTTATACCCCTCCGTCATCCCGCTCTTCTCCCGTGACCCTCTCTGTCCTCCTCCCTCTTCCCCCGTCTCGGGAGAATCGGCGATACAACCCGCACGATAAATACCAGCCGCCGCTGGATGTAATCTAGATCGTCGCTATGTGGAGCGTAGTGGAAGAGAGCGCCATTTATGGATACCGTAATGGATAGCGTGTAACTGACGCGGTCTAACGACAAGAATTCGTTTTTAGCTTGTTATACGTACCAAAAAAAAAAAAACAACAAGAAAGAAAACAATAATTGACTTTTAGAAGATAGGATTGTGATGCGTAAAAACACATTGACATCAAAAGAATTCATTTCTTTGAAATGTAAATGTTCGACGTACAAACAGTGTAAGTGTGTAATCTTTTCGTCGTGAACAAAATTATTTTCTACCTGAATGAATATATACGCAGCTCCGAATATAAACTGCGCAAAGTAACGCGCTAAATTTCCGTCATTATAAGAGATATGTTGACAAGGCATTATATATTGCGCATTTTTATCTTATATCTTCGAATACTGACCATAGAGCATAGGTCATGGTTCATGGAGATATACATATATACAAGTCATGGAGATATACATATATACAAGTTTTGAAATTAAAATAAAAGTGATGTATATGAAGTGGCACTTCGTTTCAACGTCATTAGGCCGTAAAATGCTATAACTCTGATTCATTTTATACTTCAGTAATAATATTTCACCATTACGTCATTCTCTCATTTGCAATCGGGAGAAGCTTCGAGTTTAAGTCGACCTAAATCTTTCTTTTGCATCAGTGATATTTTACATATTCGTGTAATATTTTATTTTTATTGAGTGTCGGTTTATACTCGCGAATGAATAACGTGATATTTATGCGTATTACACCACGAAGAAACTTCGAATGCAAATATTCCTATTCCGGAATCCGTTTCCGCGCGGAGACGAGACGCGGTTCGCCGATCGCGTTTTGGCGAAACTCCGGATCCCTCGTCGCGAGAGTTCGCGAGAGTGAGAGATCCGCACGGATCTCGCGTGCAAATTGAAAGTAGGTGCGCGCGTATTACACAGGATTTAAATATCAATGCCGGGACGGCGAATCTCTTCGCGGCTTTATTGCGCTTGTAATAATTAGCACGCACTGAGATATCGCGTTAAAGTAAATGCATTATGTAATTGAGAAACTTGCGAAAGAGATAGAATGCGGTACATTCTTCGACAATTTCGTCATTAAGATATCCGAGAACGTACGTTTTACACACAGTGTATCGATTATCATAATTAAACAATTTATTACGCCTTGATATTTTACGCGTGTTGACCACAGTTCAAAGACTTATAATTCGAGAACGTCTGTGTTGTACAAGCGCGCCTATATATTTTAAGCGATTCCGTACTCCAAAAAGAGAAGCTCATTTAGTTGAAATTATCTATATAATGAACGACACCACGCGGAATAACAGTCTGTGGTAGAATACACACACACACACACAAGTATCTTGGACTTCGAAGGCAATTAATTAACCGCGTCTTAACCCTTCAATAGATATACAATTTTTTTCTCTTCGATTTTTAATAATAAGACAATAAAAAAATTTTACGACACAACTGTACTGTTAATACAAAGAATAATGTAATATCTAGCTGTACACACAGCATTCTGTGCGCGTTATAAAAAGTATCATAAATTATATTTGCCTTAGCAAAAGCTAGCCTGATAAATATTCAAACTAAATATTATATCACGAAAAAAAAAAAAAAAAAAAAAAAAAAAAAAATTTATTTCTATATATTCGATAAAGTATATATTCGCGTTCACTGCGGATAGGGCATTTTTAAAAGGCAGAAAATAAACTTCGTCGAATTTTACTTTATTCTCAAAACAATAGAAAACATCTGCGATAAAGCGCATCTTTCAACCTGTTGATTTTAACGTTAAAAATAGAAAGTGTCTTCACTGTCAACGATCATCTACTGCGTAGCAGCATTTATTACAAAATTCCAAAACTGTATGTATCATATATCATTTTAATGATTTTATGCGCACACACATATAAGTTGGATCGCTCTTCTCTACAGGTTTACTTCTCACAAAACGTAAAGTCACGCTGACTCTCGTAATAATTTCACCGAAACGGAATCCGCTTATATGATTGACGTACTTGAATTCAGGTCATGTTTGTAGGCTGTTCTGTGTCTAATCTATGAGAAGCTGAAAGAATGATGACAAAGTAGAGAAAGAGAAAAAGAAAGAAACGATAAAAACACTTTAATGTATTTCAAATTATTGAAATATATTCCTGCGATGCGCGATCGCGAATACCTTAAACCCAGACTTGCTGCCGCCATCGCAGCGCGTCAACTGTACAAATTACATTTATAATAACTTATTTGAATTTATATGCGCGTAATAGCGCGGCCGGCCGGACGCCATGGCCTGGCATGTATTTATGCGCGCGCGGAAACGAATGTGAGCGCGACTTATTACGAGGCCGTGGTATACACACTCGTCCGAATTTATGAGCGGCGTTGTATCGCTTGTTTGAGTTTGTATACGTAGTTATTTGTATGTATACTTATACGTGTACGCGTGCACGAAGGAGCGTTTAGTCGGGTTCTCTCGAATCGAGATAAGACGCCCGACGTGCGGAACGCTCGCAGGCGGAGGGCGATGATGGATGTGCCATGTTTCGAGAAAAACCATGCAAATTTCTGCGTGATATAATTGTGCAATTGTTTCGTAATACAGACAGGGATGGACGGATGGTGAGATATTTCCTTGATGCGAACAGTAGAAGAGAGAGAGAGAGAGAGAGAGAGAGAGAGAGAGAGAGAGAGAGAGAGAGAGATATCCATAGAATTTAAGAATACTTTAACACAGAGTGAAAAGTTGCATATATAATTACTCTATATAAGAATAATTTTTTTTGACAATTTTTGACAAAATTTTTTTTATTTAACTGAAATTTCAATTTTTCTTTCTCTCTCTTTTTCACTCAATTTTTGTTATTTTTCTTAAACCGTTTGACTTACACAGAAGACAAGGAAAAAGACTTATATATTAGTGGTTTTCGTTTCTAAGATATTCGGTTTTTTGATACATTTTTACGACTTAGTCCCGCGATAACGTAAAAATGGTACAAACTCTATTCCCCACATGTTGTTACGGTCGTTAAGTTTTCGCACTTTATATATTTTCTCATATCGGATAACAAGCCGAAGCAAGTCGTTGTCGTGCGAGAGAATTGCGTTATCGCAGTAAACGAATGTATGTGTTCGCGGCGCGCGATTACAAGCATCTTGTGATTCCGCAACTGCTTGGTCGAATAATTTGTACAGATAATCACACTTGGACGCAAAGTGGAGTGCTAATAGTAGGTACGACGGGAGCGATATACACAAGAGTCATTGAGTATTCGTTCACCCGGTGTATCTGTAATGTGACTCAATGCTCCTTTCAGATAAGCGCGCGCTCGGCTGTTGCGCTTGACGTTTTAATCGAAAGAATTTTAACGCTTGCGGACGTCGGTGAGACTAAACAGTGTTCCGTTATCAAACGCTTTCGCGATTGGGGCGATAATTCGATAACGCAACTCCGCACTACCGCACGATACACGAAATTAAGCAGGTCAAGATCCGACTGCAAAAGAGTGATTTACTTATCAGCTGTTTGTGCCTTATATAAGACACTTAATTTGCAATTAAGAAATTGGATTGAGAAATCTCTCGGTTATATTTGCGAGTTTTATGATGTAGTTTTTTCTTTTCTATTTTTACGCCGTAATATACTCTCATTCATTTTAATATAATTATTTATATTATATGTACGTGCATACGTATATTCTGTTTTTAATATAATATATATACATATTAATATATATATAATTAATTTAATATAATTTGCAGAGTCTACTGCTTTCGTACTTTGTCAAGAAGATTAATTTTAAAAGTAATCGCATTTTACATTTAGACGATACAGATAATTAGATATAGTAATCCTCTTCGCGCGATCCTGCTAGGATTAACGAGCCGGACGTTAATTCTCGTGACCTAAGTCGAGCGAATTAGATATTTTAATTACTCGCTATGGTGGCTGTTAATCGAGGGCGGAACGCGATTGTTCAAAAATTACCAGAATATTAAAAATTTATGTAAGCGGGCACGGCCACGCACATAAAAAGCGCGCGCGCGCGACGTACGTTAAAACGAACGCGATTATCGCAAATACTTTCGCGCTCGCGCGCTCGCGCTTATAGATATCTCGCAATTGACCGATGATTTAGGTAGGTAATTATATTCTGTGCCGCGAAAGTGGGATTGCTCGCGCGGCAAACAATTAATTGCGAACGAATACCGGTAGGGGTTGGTGTGAGGAGATGGGGGCGGCCGATGGAGGAGGAGGACGAGGAGGAGGGCTCGGAATATTACTGCGCTTATTTTTCATCCGAGAACTCTCGCGCGCGCCGTTTCGCGCCTGTTTTTAATATTACACCGTGGTCGCGAATGTTTTACCCTCCGTTCCCCCTGACCATCACGTCTTCCCCTCCTGCTCTTCCCCGCTCTCAGTGCTTTTCGTACGAAAGCCGCGGTATCGCGCCTCGTAACGAATTTACGATATTAATTTGGCGTGCCGCCTTGGCGATTTATTATCTACACAGTGTCGGAGAAAAAACGGGGATGAGGTGTCGGTCGGTGGTGGAAAGAGGACAGAACGCGGACATCGGCACTCGGGGGGAGTAAAGGGAGGATTGGGAATTAGAGGGGAGGGAGGCGCCCTCGAGGGAGGCGCGACAATTCGCGAGGGTCGAAAATATATCGTATCTATATGCGAGCACCGCGATAAAACAATAATTCTATAATTTATTCGCGCGCGGGCGCTTGCGCGGGCGAGCGAGAGGGAGGCAGAGCCCATGGTTGCGCTCGCCGCGTGACACACGCGTGGTCGCTCGTTCGCTTGCGTGCGTGTTGTACGTGCGTGCGTGCGTGAGCAAGCGCGCGCGCGCGCCACCGCTCGTATTATATCGAGCGCGCGCGCAGTTGGCGTTAATATATCATCGGGCGCATCTGCCCCCAACGACGCGTTTCAATATGTTCTACGGCTGTATAACCGCTCCTATAGAAACACGCGTGCGAGCGTTCGGACGAACGCACGTATTCTGGCGTCAAGTCCTTATACGCTCGTTCGGTTTCGAAAACAACGGTATCGAGGGACACGATAGCGTATCGTGACGAGTGTAATGCAGACTCGGAAAGATCTCCGCCATTTATTATTATTTACTTAGAGTCAGCAAATGTTAACGAGAAAGAGAGAATGATTTGAGTAATATGCACTACACAAATTATTACTTAAAATATTGTAAGGTATAAAAAAAAAATAAAACAAAAATATTGTACGTGACTGATGATCAATTTGTTTTTAGATTGATAAATAATATCTTCCAAATATTGATTTTTTTTTAAACCCATTTCTATCTCTACTTTTCTTTCTTATACATAAAATAGTTTCATCATTAGTAATAATATTCGATTTATATTGTTGATTTCTGCATAAACTTTTCTCGTGTAAATATGTGGCACCTCTCGCAACACGATCGAGCAACGCTTCGATCGATTCGATGACGCGAATGCTTTCTAAATAATACGTGCGGTGTTCTACTTCAATATGTGACGGTTGATAGCTCGATTGGAGGGAAGTTACGTCTGTTACGCGACAGGTTATACCGCGCGCGACTTGGAGAGTGGCTCAGCAAGTTTTGTTATTAAAGATACAAGCGATTGGAGCGATTACCCTATCTATGTATTCCCGCGACAAATTTTATATGACTACCTTAATAAACGCGGAGTGATTAGAGTGTAGTATTATCTGCGCGCGATATCTATAAGCACGTTAAACTCGACGACATCTAACAAATATATCGTCGTAATAAATGTTTCTGATAATTCGTCTTTTTAACGACGCTCTTCTAACAATGACGCGCGTTTATCTTTACATATGTATATAATCATAGAATATTCATAACTCTCGCGTTATCTTTGTGTTGTTTTTACAACTATTCTCATTTACGTCAGACATGCATAATATCTGCAAAACATTCGTAAACACGAAACATTTCGCTTCATTACAAAATTACCACTTAATGTGAAATCCATATTTATGATTTTTAGCGAAGCAAAGAAAGATCACCGGGCTCATCGGGCTCAGCTTTGTGTGTGTCCAATTGCGAAATTTGATTTACTGTTGATGATCAAGGTGTCGCGATCGTGATCGGTAGGCGAAGAAAAGGCTCGCGCACAAAAAGGCCGGCCCTTTTCCTGCGATTTTTCTGCGCCCGCAATTTTGTATCGGCCATTAGCGCCGCGGACGGGGCGCGGCTTGATGGAAATTTATGACAGCCACTTGATTGGGTTCAACGTTCCCCGTATTTCATCCTCGCGGAACGCTTCCTCCGACTTCTTTCGCACCGCGTGCTCCTTTAGGGCCTTAACGACCTCGGCGATTAAAACGTGAGCTCGCGAGAGCGATGGCTCCAATCTCGATGGGGTCGACGTGTTTCGTATGGCGAGGCCGCTCCTCACGGCGAAGGTCAGGCCGTGAATCGATTTCAAAGACAAAATTGAGGAAAACATATATTTTTTATTTATTAAATTTTTTATAAATTTGTCTAACTTAACATTAATTATGCATTTTTTTACCCGGATTGTAGATTCTGTGAAATTGATTTTATAAAAAAGTTATATCTTGCACTTTCTAAATAAAAATTAAAATTAAAACAAAAATTAAAACATTGTTTTTTTTAGCGAGAAGACAACATAATTTTATTAGATTTCTATTTATTTTATTTCCATCTATATGAAAAAATATAGTTTCAGTTTTTATATTTTTCCACGCGCACGCGGATTATATCGAGTGGATCATAAAAAATTTGTTTTTTTTAATGCAAGATTTATTCAGAAAAAAAAGATGAATTTTTATATCGATTTGACACATTTTAGATTTAGGTACACATTTCACACGTATGCATTTTATATATGTATATAAGACATCGAAGACGTGTCACATAAGAAATTATTGTCGTCTCTCCAAAAGCGGAGCATGTTTCGCTCAATTTGATCGCCTTTATGTGTCGTCGGAACATTAAATATTCTCTCTCGTTTTTTTCTCTTTCTCTCTCGGATAATTTACGACGCTTGTTGACAAGTAGCCGTGCATCTTTCGTGTACAACGAAACAAAAGCGAGATAAAGAACGCGAGAAAGAAAGGAAAAAGATATCGAAGAAAACTGACGGACTTCTTCGACGGAGCCGTCTTCGAGGACAAACGAGTTGATGCAACCCCTTGAGAAACATGTTGAAAAACGTTCTCTAAGTCTTACTCTTTTAGAATCTGTATTTTTTCCGTCAAAATAAGGGCGTCCCAATTTCCAGTTTCTATATAGTCGCAACTTTCGATTTGAGATGAGAAAAATTTTTTAAGTTTTTAAGTTTTAATTTGACTTCCACTCTGTTCATATTTTATATATTTTTCATAGGAGAGCGGATATTTTGCATAAACACATAAATTCCTCGATTGCCTCCGGGACAGGATTCGTTACTATATTTTTGTAGTCGTGTTCGCGATCACTTTGGCCGATGGAGAAACGTATATTCGGACGCGCGCGAGAACGGCAGTTTTTATAGTTATTATTTTTTCGTGTTTATTTCTCGCGCGTATTTCGAATCGTAAATCCGCGCCCTCGCGTCGGCAGTTAAAACTCTCGCTCTTTCTCTTTTTCCCTTTTCTCTCGTCGCCGGTGCACTGCAATCGCCGCTACAGTCCCGGCGTGGCACACGTGGCCCGGTAAGGCCGTAATCTATAAATACCCGGGCGCAATTTTCCACCTCCGATCAGCTTCCTTCATTACGCTCGCGCGCGCGATCGTTACCCCCGCGGTCTTGCCGACAAATGGAAAACCGATGTTAACTTTTGCTCTCGCGCCTTCGTCGAAATAAAGCATTATTTTCAGACGTTGCTTCTGTGTGTGTGTGTTTTTTTTTTAAACGTCGTTTAATCACCGATCTGTCATTGTGCGCTCATCGATTAGTCATCATCGATGCGGCTTTACTTCAAGTTGACACGTGTTGTTACACGGTCAATATCGGACAAATATACATCAGAAATCATCGAATTTGAATATCACTTTTTTTTCAAACTCTATAATGGGTATACAGTGACCTTATTTTTTTTGTTTTGTTTTGTTTTTGAAACTGTAATTGTTTCGAAAGGATTGTACAAATACTGAAAAAATTTAATAATGAAAGTATCTGCACCATTTGTAACCATTTTCGAAATTCCTTCTGAAGTTTTGACGAACAAACAAAGAAATTTACACGAATAAATTTCTTCATCCGAGCGCTTTTATCTTCCCCCTGTGCAATTCCCAAAATGGAGATATCCGACTCCCGGCTTTGGGAGCTTCAATTAAAATTCTTCGACGTTTTCATCTACTGACTCCGAAGTAGAGAGGGGCCGGAATTTTCGATAGTCGATGCGACGTGATTTGCTGCGGCGGAGTGCGCGGGGAAAGCGCAGCATGAGCGTGTGTGCGTGCATGTGTGTGTATGTGTGTGTATGTATATATGTGTGTGTATATATATGTGTATATATGTGTATATGAGAGAGAGAGAGAGTTCCCCGGAATCGAAATGAAAACGCGGCTCGGGCAAGCATCCATAAAAACCTTTTCGCCCCCGGCAATTAGCAATAAAGTTTTCATCGTTTAATAAAGGTCGGTACAAATAAATGGCACGATAAAAAATCGACGAACAATACAGGCGCCTACGCGCGCTCGCGTGCAATGTGCAACGTGTAATTCTCGCCGGTGTGCGTGCACTATATCCGGCGAGAGAGCGCGCGCAACGCCGTCAGATTTTCCGCGTCCGTTTTTATCGCGGCCGCTCGGCTTTACGAGATCGGTGTTTTATTTCGTTTATCGTATGTATATATAAAAAAAGAAGAGCAGCAACGCGCGTACATACACGCGTAGCACGCATACGTCCTGCGA
Source organism: Pseudomyrmex cubaensis (assembly GCA_014825685.1). Lineage (NCBI taxonomy): Eukaryota > Metazoa > Arthropoda > Insecta > Hymenoptera > Formicidae > Pseudomyrmex > Pseudomyrmex cubaensis. Next base: position 47,799 of record QVOA01009270.1, on the reverse strand, counting down.
GTGAACGGGCTTTCTTATTCACGGGGAATATCCTGTAGAGACGGACAACACCATCAACAATCGCGCTTACAACGATAACTTTAGGCCCATTTCACACATCGGTGTGAATTTTCACAGGAAAGTTTTTTTTATCGGCTTTTAATCGCACTATTAGAATTTTCTATAGAATTTTTTATTTTTATAGCTTATTGTTTCTTGGCACTGTTGTATTTTCGTTTACTCGTCTCGCAAGAAAAAATAGTGATATTGTTGGATATATCTCGACATTTTTGAAAAGTGTGAAATAAGTCTCACAGCGGATGTAATTGCTGTCGCGATCGAGTTATCGCGCTCAATCGCCTGAGCATCGTATTTTATCCACTTTATATCAAGGTTTATTTTACAGAAGTAGTCGAACAGCTTTTCTTTCTTTTGTGATGTAATAAATCGTGTGCTGCAAAAAAAGTGAAAGTGAAGAAATCTAAGCGAATCCGCGCTAATAATACTTTCTGTGATATTTTATTATTGATAATAAAATAAATCTTCTCTCTCTCTCTTACTCTCTTTCTGACAACGATCGCGAGAATCAATAATCTTGGATATCTACGCTTCAATAAAGATTGTTTTCTTACTTTTGTGACGTTCAGCTGAAGACGAAGTTGCGGTTTTTGGCTTCGTAGATATAGATAATAAAACTTCAATTATATAGATAATCATATATTTTATGAATATATCGAAGATGTTATCGCATAAAATTGAATTGTCATCTATCTTTTCGGTTTTATCTGTAATTAAATTTTATTCTTCATCTTAGAAGGCGATGCTATCATCTTTATCATATTATTACATCAGCGACCTTAATAAATTATTAAATCGCCCATTATTCTACGCTAGTCGGGAGATGTTTATTCATTTTACATGTAAATTGTGTCCTCGAGAAAGAAGTTAAACGGTAGGGATGCGCGTGGAATACTGTCACGACACGAATAAAGAAAATGCACGAGATACTTGGAGGATGCAATGAAAGAAAGCTCGGGATGCAACCGGAGGCGGCGGCGTGCACACGCGCGTGCATGCGTGTTCCCGGCATTAGGGGTGGGAGGAGGGAGAGGATGTACAGGAGGAGGCGTGAATGGAAGAGCCGCGGGGCACCCCGGGAGTGAAAATCCGGAAAAATATGTCATCGTTTCATCGACAGTCGTCACAAAGAACCGAACGAACGAACGCCAGGAACGAGCGGCTGAATGTGGCGCACGTGTTGGCGTACGTGCTTTTCCGTCTCCGCTCCCCTTGCACCACCCTTTTCTCCCTCTCGGATGGATACGAGCTCCCTCTCCCTCCCCGTTCCCGGTTCTCTTTTTTTTCCTCTTCTTCGCCTCTACCTCCGCATCTCTCCGCCGCCGATGCAGTCATTGTGCGCTGCTCATCCCGGTGTATTGTCGTCCGAAACAATGATTTCATAAAAATACATGCGAGAGGACGCCGATGACACGGGTGAGAGCTGCGCGAGGGGAGAGGGTAGAAAGGGATGACAGAGAGTTGGAGTGCCGGGGGGATGCGGCGAACGGCCGATTTTTACGAGAAGGGTTTTTCGACCAGTCGGTTTTTTTTTGACGGCGAAGAGAATCGAGTTGCCGCGCGTCGTTTCGGACGCAGGCAGATTTTGTCACACATGTTACGTTCGGTGACGCAAACTTCTGTCGTCGCGAGTCTTTTTTTCTCCATCTCGCTCTATACCCACACTAATCGGATCGCGCAGCGCGCACGAAAATTCAGTTACTCTAAATTATATTAAGGCGCAACTTCGGAGATAAGCTGAAAATTGAATAGCGCATCAGCAGCGTGCTAAAAGTTTAACCCGTTTAACCCATCGGTGTGTTTAGTACAGCGAGTGAGAACGAAAGCCGCGAGAGAAATTCCGTCACATTCCTATTTGCCTGCTCTGGCTGCGTGACGCGCGCCGCCTCGCCTCGAGTCTCCGAAATCTCGAGACGACTCGATCGCAAATGACGGGTTATCGAGTGTCTGCCGTCGTGGAATTCCTCGCTCGACACGGCGGTGAGAAGTTTGGCCGGGTCGGCGGTGGCCCGCAGGGGCGGAAAGGGCGGCAGAGGGTTGTAAGAGGGTGGGGTAAAAGGGACGAGAGAGGCTAGAGGCGTTTTTCGGGCTTCCTGCCGCGGTGTGCAACAGGTTATAGTTTTTGGCATACACCTCCACGCTTCGTCCGTTCCCTCTCTCTCTCTTTCTCTATCGCACGGCCCTCCCTCCTCCTCTCTTTTCATCCGCTTCCTCCCATCCGTCCACCCCGTCGCACTCTCTACGTTATTCTATCCACGGCATTTCTCTCTACCGGCCGCCGCGCGCTTGCTACCCGCTGGCTGGCTTTATCCGATTGCGATTCCTCGCGAAAATTCGAGCCAAAGGGGTAAAGCCGAGGTATTCCGACCGTCGCCGACCTGCCTCAATAAAATCGTGCCGGCACTTGCCGCCGCCACGTGACTCGCCTCGACTCGGTCTCGATGAACCTCTCGCCGGGCGAAATTGCGGACGACTTCTCGACGACTGATTAACTCGTTGAACAGGTTTCTTTTACTTTCTATTCTCTTTGAATATTTTCAAGGTTTTATCACGCGTAACGAGAGAGACGTAAAAAAGATTCTACGTTACAACTATAATGCAATTTCAATTTTTGCATCAAGAAATTCTCTGCGAATATTGTAAAATGGTAAAAATTAGAAGAGATTAAGGTAAAATAACGTACAAAGCGCATCGTAAAAAAATTATCACAAGTGGGACGTAAATAGAAGTTATTTTACGCTTACGAATCGCAAGTGTCGGAAACTTCACATTCTACGCGTGACGTGCGTAACGGGACGTTTATACAATACGTTGGAAAATTTGAGGCGAATGGAAAATTTCAACAAGGAAGGTAGCCCGAGACGGAAAGTTACGAAGTGGTTTCATCTCTATTCATGGCTTACATCTCGACACGCTGCAGTCTCGGAGGCATTTCGTCACTTTCTAATCTTCCACGAGAGGTTTTACGGCGTACCAAATTTTCCGCGCTTGCTCAACGAAGTGCTACACTTGTGTTAACTCTCCTAATTCCCCTCGGTTTTAGTACTCACACTTAATTCAACGGTCGTATCGTATGCGAACGTCATGCTAATATTTGATATCCCGAAATGACTTTTAATTTCAAATATTTATCAATTGTGACTCTATAAAACTCGACGTTTTCTCCAAATTTGTTAAACAGCAAGAAAAGAAGCATATTGTTGCGGCAAAACAATTAAAAAATTGAAAGCCTTGATATTTCGTTGAAAAATTTATAGACGCTTAAAATCTTTTGATACGCAGAAAACTGTTCAGCTATAGAAATATTGTACAAAAGGATTGTAGAGATGTAAACCTCAATTAACCACAGAAAATCATATCATTTCCATGGAAGTTATACGTTTGCGTTCAACAAAAGATTATACAGATATCATCGCAGGGGTATCTCTCGTACTCTGCGATGCCACGGCCGGGCGAAACGCATTAACCCTTTCATCGCGGAAAAAAGAACGTCACGTAAAAAATAGGACTCGAGCGCGGGAGAAAAGCCTGGGGGAGAGAGGCTCGACCATATCGACGCCCTAGGACTCGAATTTTCAGCCGCCCACACTCCGCGAAACCCCCCTCGTGGTGGTATCCGCGTTCCCTCAACCCCCGGCTTCGTACCGCATCCCCCGCACAACTCGCCCTCTTTTTTTTTCAGCCCGGGTCCTCGCGGCGCTGTGGCGCGTCGAAAAAAAAGCTCGATTTTTCCCTCGCTACACTTCTGTGTTATTTGCTTTATGGAACGCCTGTTACAGATAAATATAATAGGCATTCATCGCCGCGTATTGTCCCCCGACGAAGCGCCGTGCGCGCCGGGGCTTTTGCATTTTTTTCTACCCCCGTCTACCCATTTTTTGTCTCACCACCACGACCATCACCGGCGCTACCACCGCCGCTACTACCATTATCACCGTCGTCACCACGAGTAGCAGCAGCTACTCGCCCGATGACGACAACGACAACGACGGCGACGATGACGACGACGACGACGACAGCGATGACGATGATGACGACACCGTCGCCTCCGGTGCCGCTACTATCACACATCGGTATCGGTCTACACTGATGCCAGCGCTGACATCGTCGACGCCATCGCGCGCGCACCAATGCGGGACACACACGGCACTCGCGCGGGCGAGCGTGCACGCGAGCTCTCGTTTTTATTATTCGCGTTTTTTGGAATTTTTCCAGTGGCGCCCGGCATTGTTTCACGGTTTGTCATTGTTATACGCCTACATCCTGCCAAGCGAGGGCTCTACAGCCGAGCTCTCTGCACCCTCCGCCTCCACCCCTAGTCCTCAACTACCAACCCTCTTCCTCGTGCTCGCCCCCAGCGTCGCACAACCGTCACAGCTAGCCACATGTGCGCGTATAGGGTGTATCGAAAGTCGTTCACTTCCTCTTAAACGTCGTTCGCATGTTTCGCGGAATGTTTTAGAGGAAGAGTAGGAAGTGCTTTTATCGTATTTTTATCTCCATATGCTGTGTTTACACGGGTTTCTCTTTTGCTCCAAATAATTTACTGATGATTCAGTGATAGGATTATCAGAGATAAATTGGCACAAATTTGCCATTACCCGCAAGTTCTTTATTTTATTGATTAAAAATTTTATTGCTGTTATCGTACAGAATATAAAATTCTGATAGAATGAATATAAAAATAAGAGAAAAAACTTTGAGGTTTTTATACTTGTCGATATTCTCAAGAATTAAATTAGGTGACAACGTAATTTTTATTCAATACACGTTATACACAATTTTAGTTAAGGAAAAAAATTTTTAATCATTTTCTGATTTTAAAAATGACTTACGATACACCCTGTATATAGTCTCCCTTTAACTTCCTCCAGCAATGACGATGACGATGAGAAAGAGTCGCGCTCGCTGTTGCTTCGCGTTGCTAGGAAAGCTTGATGATGACAGTCGAATGACTCCGGGCGTTATCGATTCCGGCGTTATCATTGCGAATGCTTTCTCCTGTCTTTTCCTGCGTTCGATCGCTACCCGTTCTCTTCCGTATACGGACTTAATGATTCTGTACTGGCGGATCGTGAAGAAGAACGGAAGATCTGTTTCTGACGTCGGCTAAAATAAAGAGAATAAATTGTGAAAAAGGCATTAAGTAGATTTATTTAGTTCCGCAAGGGTAAACGGAGGGAAACGATAAAGCGAGGATGTGGTAAAAATGTATTTGAAAAAAAAAACTGGTCAATTACTAGCCTGTTACGGTTTAATTTCTACTAGAATATTTATTTATTCAGTTATTAGTTTATTCATTAAGTTTGTCTCGATTAGAAATTTCTAAACTATTTGTTCTACAATTAAAATTTAAAGGGAAGCGCCATTTCGCGCGTCTCGATCATTAATGTTAAATATCCTTGTTATACAAAAAAGTTCTCGGTTTGACATTTTGTTTCTCATCGTTGCGAAATCGTAAATCTTGTGTCGTAATCGAGTTAAGGCTATTGACGCTTCTCTTAAGCGACTCTATGTTCACTTCTCTTATCGATTCATGTAAAAATAGAGTTATCGCGAAGCTCTTTCAGGTTCTTTGTTCCATATTCACGTCGCGCGCATTTATGCTAAACGTGCCTGATTCGCATATTTACATTTTCCTTTTGAACAATAAAATTCATCATTATGTGTGTTTCTATTTAAAGCATCAAACGTCATATTAGATGTAAACACGTAAAAAAATGTCGGATTATTCTCATTGTGCAGATTTTGAATTTTGTTCGTTTAGTTTATTTCAACTTTCTTTTTCTTTCTAAACCGTCTATTTCAAGATCGATAACTGGTTTGTGTTTTCAAAGTAAAATCAACGTAAACGATGATGATGAGAGACCGCATTAATGAAGTCGCGGTCGCGCACACTCGACTCGCGTCTTCGATCAATCTTTGAGTCAATACAAATAAATCGTCTTTCGCCGGTGAACATGAAGAATGAGGACGCGTTACACGGCCGAACCAGTCGTTAAAATCACTAATGAAAGTGACATTGTCGCGTGAAAAAAAAAAAACTTCAGCATAAACTTATCGCTTGGCATTATACTCGTGAACATTATTTCTTCTACTACGCGCGAAATTAAATGCTTCGAACAACTTGATGGCCGTTCAAACTCGTTTTTCAGCCTGTGAGTTCTATTCACATGATTATATAAATAAATTATTTTCGCGGCGCTATTAACAACATAAATAAAGATTAAAAAATCGCGTTTTTTTCTTACCTCACTTCAAGTTCGCAACTATGCGTGTATATTTAATAATGCAATAATTAAAAGTCAATAATAATTAATATAAAATTAGCAGTTAATTATTTTTTTTTTTTTATCAGAAAATTGTGTTCTTATTTTATTTGGATTAAATTTTATTAAAATCCGGATTTATTTAATTCTGAATGAATTAATGACTATTAACGTAACTTGAGTATATTAGAGAGTGTGCGTTTGAGATTTAATAAAATCTACAATTGACTTCTCAACGTCTAGCACATGATTCCTTGATTTATCTATTTGAGGTCTGGAAAACGCGGGCGGAATATCAGACCGTTCCAGTTCGGCGTTTACCAGTTGCGTACCGATCAGAAAACGCACAATGACTGCGACAGACGCGCGTTCGTCATCGCGCGGTTGCACGCAACGCACGCACGAAAAGTCGCTGATCCGAGAAGAGTCGTCACTCGGAAATCGGAAACAAACGGTCGTCGCCCGCTGCCGCTCGTGATCGCTCGTTAAAATCGGCGGTGAGGAACGAGCAATTAAAGAGACGCTCTCGCATCGGTATCTCTGTCCCGCCGTCCGGGTCTATCGGCGATCGCGATGGCCGATCGGTACGGGCGGCTGTGTATGACGAATGCGAAATATCGACGAGTACACGTCCGAATCGGCGGTGGCGGCCGATAGCGTCGATCGCCTGGCTCTTCATCCCCTTCCGCAACAACCCCTCTTTCGTCCGGTCACTCTATCGCTCTCTATCGCCTCGAAACGCGTAAAAGCGCCCGCGATAAACGCGCACTCACACGTGTGTGCGTGCATTCGCGTGCCGCGCTTTGCATATGCACCCTCTCTTCTCTCCTCTCTTCTCCATTCCCTTTCACTCTTCCGCGCGACCCTCTCGCATGCGGAATGGCCGCGCCATTAAGTATACCCGCTGCGTTTATCATTTCGGCTTTATGTTTACGTTTACGGTTACGACTGTGCCGCGTTTCCCGATTTGTTCTCCCTCTTCTGCGTGCCCTATTTTTCCTCCCCCTGCAACCATGCGGTCCCTCTCTTCCGTTTCCGAAAATTACGAGTAGTCAGCGGAGGATGAGGGAAACTCACTCGAAACGGTGGAACTATATATTTCTCAACCCGGTAGAAATCGATGTTGCCAAACAATTCGAACACGAATTCTGCTGTTTTCAAAACTCCAGTTTTTCACGTCCGATTGTTGTTTCTGTTTTAGCTTTTGTGAATTCAAGGTAGAAATCTTGCGTACAAATCTTTTAATAGTCGACAATCGAGAGAAAAAAATAATGAAAATTAAAACAAAAATGATGGTAAAAACTGAGAAGTAGAACACCATTTTCCTGGAATTTGTGACACGTTTGCGTGCACAAAGGTAACAACAATCGTCTTCTCAACAGATCTGTATAGTGCGAAAAGTTACGACGCGCAGATCGTCGTAAAATTGCGGACGGCGATCGCAATATCCATCTTCGATCCCACGCGATAGTTTCGATTCTCGTTGATACACGCATCGCGTATATTCTTCCCAGATACGCATCGCTCGTAGAAGAGAACGTATTTGTTCGTAACGCGCATTGGCATGCGCGCTGTTATTGGCGCGCCCGTCGTCGTCGGCGTCGTCGTCGATCGCACGCGTGTTCTCCCGCGCGCGTCCAACGATCCCACCGGTTTTATCGGTCGCGATTCGCGGTCCGACAATGACAGCGTCAGCAACGCGCGCGGTGCGCGGCGGTGGGCGACAAACAACGGCAATGGAATGACAAACGGAATGACAAACAGGACCGCGTCAACAAAGGACCGGCGCGTGCTGAAAAGAGGACGAGCGCGCGTCAAGCGCGGGTCGCGTACAACTGCCTCGCGCGGGGGTTGGAAAGGGAGGATCCGGTTGACGGCCGAGCGACGTACGCGGGGAAGAGGCGACGAGGGAGTGTTACGGGAGTGTGCGTGCGCGATGACCGGCAGCAGTATCGTATTCATAGCGGCCGCGATATTGCCGCGAGATTCGCGAATTTCCAGCAGCAGGCCACGCGGTCCGCCCCCTCCCTCTCCCCGTGTCCCTCCTCCGCACTTCATGCATTTAGAAACCCCCGTTAGAAGGTACGTGTAGTCGAAAGTCTAATTAATTGGATATAGTAGAGCTGCACGCTGCCCAAGCGTTCTGTGACGCCCTGTGAAGGCTTGTCCCTTTCATCCCTTAAACGTTCAACCCTTTGGTATACCTCACGTTGTGCAAGCCCCTTCGACAGTCGCGCTATGTAACTCTCACCAGAAAGGGTTTCTGAATAATTTCATTGTGTAAAACAACGTTGCAACGCCGAAGTTCCCTTACTGATAAATATGTTTCTGTTTCTTTTTCTCAAGCAAAAATTTTAGAAACTCAGGAAGAATATAAGAAATGCATCAAACCACGACAAATGTTGCAAGAAAAAACTCTCTTTTTATTCATTTATTCGTAATTACAAGTACGCTAATCACAACGGTCGATGTCTTTTTCTGTTAGTTCTTTTAGTTTCCTCGTTGTTTTCTCTTCTCTTTCTCTAGCTCTATCGCAACGTCCTGTGGGGTACGTGTTTATCGCCATCCCTGCGAAGGGGGGAACGGGGGACATGCGCACCATCATGAGAGGCATTGTGTGCAGATTTTCCTCATTTACTACCAGGCGATGCTGTCGATTGTCTAGGATGATGGCGCAAATTATGCGAGTCACACCTAATTGGCAGTGACCGTGGGGTTGCGTGGGACGCGGGAGTACGTCACGTACACGCGTATATGCATCGCGAATCGCCGTAATGATGAAGAGCGACCGGGAAGAGAGAGAGAGAGAGAATAAAAAAAAAAAGAGATTTTATTTATTTATTCTTCGGGATCTATCGATCTCTCTTTCTTTCAGAAGTTTCTGACATTGCGCGCGTGCGAAGTAATATCCATACAAAAGAATTTCAATAGATGGAGGAGAAGACCATAAGCGGAAAAGAGAAAGATCGTGTCGATCGGTTGGAAATGAGCCAGCCGATAATATGATTTTATAGGCGAATTGTAAATGGAAATGTCAAACATTCTCAGTTCGAGTTATAGTAATCCATAAATGATAATTCAATTACGATGTAAACCCACAAAACTCGGCAAAACTCGAGCCGAGCTCGCTCGATTGAGGTTATCGCGTTGTTTGCAGGATGATCTTCTAAATGTTAATTAATCTCTATTTCCGAGAATCAAATAATTGAAGCTTATTCTGTTATAATGTTAAATATCGCGCGCTGCTAATGTCGAATTTACCTGAGCGACTAGGCTGGAATTTCGATTTGTTACATGTAATAAAATTACAATCATTGACGCGGGAAAGCGCGCGCGCGCAATTCCGCAAACGCGTGAGCGGGACGCGCGCGCGTTATAAAAACACACGCACGGCAATACCGCGAGTTAATCAGAGGAATTACACGTATAAATCGTTGCGATAGTTTGTAGATTGCTTTTTTATTAATTCACCGGCCGCCGGTATCGCGGACTGTGATTGGATAAATGGCTCGGCTCGCCATCGAGGAGGCGCCGGCGTGTTTTTCATCAACTTTGTTGAAAAACCCGGCTTTTGAATAAAAGTCGGTTAGAGCCCATTGTGGGACAGAGCGATCTCAATATGGATGAGTATATCGGTACATAACGCTTTGTGCCTTTATCTGGCGATAATTTGTGTAGCCCATTGCCTGCGCGCGCGTGTGTCCAATATTATATATATATATATACACACATATTATATAATATATTTCTTTCTCACTCCACCGATACGATATAACACATCGATTTTAACTTTTAAATACATAGGGTCGCGCGATCGAGGTAATTGTGACAGTGCAGCTGCACCGGACTGGACGTTACATTTTCCAGGGTCGAAATTAATAGTCGTCATAAAGTAAGAAATATCATCAAAAATATCAAATAGAATAGTCACCGGTGAAAAATGATAGCAGTTAATTTAATAGTCTTGATTATAAAGTTGTCAGACCTGATAACTATTTATTTGAAATTTGTTTCGAAAATCCGTGCGTTAATTATTGTAATTTCTTTAATTGAAATTTAGAATTTGCTTCGATCGAGTAAACCGGTAATAGAATTGTATGAATTGTTCGCGAAAAGACAGTTTATAGAATCGTTTAGAAATAATTTAAGAAAAGCGCGAAGGATTAAGACGCGGTCGACAACGACGTGCCGCAACGATATTTCGGAAATCGAATTTTCGCGGAATTACGTGGTCGGGACTCTCTTCGGGTCGGCTAACTCGATAAATACGATATTAACTATGGCTCTCAGTTTTATTTCTTTCCCGAAAGAACTCGAAGGAACGGCGCTAGGTTTTTGCGGTGGCTTCGATAATTACTCGATTGCGAGTAACGTCGAGGGGTCCTTGCCGAAGTGCCTCTCTCTTTCGTTCGACAGAGAGCCAAGAATGAGAAAGATGGGGTTAGGGAAGATGAGGAGGATCGGAAAATGCAGCAAGAACGAATGAACAGCAGAGAGAATTGACCTCGCATTATCGGCCGAGTGATATTTGCATTCCTCTCGTACTCGCGCACGCACGCGCGCGCTTTGTTACTCGACTATCGTCTCGAAGTGAGGGCTTTCATCCCTCTTTGCCTGGAAATTGTATCCATACCCTTTGGACTTTCGATGTTCCCTTGCGTGAGCTGAACGCGATCAGGATTGTCCCAGTTTCTCTCAAAGTGGATATTATTTAAATTTCAAGTGGATATCATTTAAATTTAAAAACCAGAACTCGTGGAGAGAGTGTTATTTACTAGAAGTTCAACGATGATGCAATAGCAACTTTATGATAAATCTACGTTTCTTGTAAGGTCGATATTCGAATTCGAGAGAGTTCGAGGTTATATGAAATAAAATTAATAGCGCGCCAATGTTGTATTTATACTGTTGTATCTAATTAACATAAGTTTGATCTTCATTTATTATTTATATATATAAATCTCTTTCTAAGGCTTTACACGCAAAATAACATCGTGTAAAAGTAGCAACTACACAAAAAAAAAAAGAAAAAAATTGATAACGTGCTCTTCCATAAATCTGCTTAACGCGTCTCCCAAATAATCTAAGATGTTCATCGCAGAAATGTTGGAAAGTCCACATCGATAATTTAACTAGTCGGCCGGCAGATTAGTTAGTCGATTGACCAACTGCTCGAGGATGAATAAATCAGCGAACGAGTATCGCTTTTGATTAATATAAGGCATTAACAAGCTTCGGGACATCAAATAAATATTGACGTAGTCGTTAAACTGAGCGTGCGTTATTTTTATTTATGTCGATCGCGATCGGAGCCGCGTATTGAAATTTATTTCGTCAGGCGCGCACGGACGCCACGGGAGAAACGCTTTAATGTCGGCCGACCCTATTAGAAAGTTTAATGGCAGAATGCGTAAAGTTTTATTTCCGCGGTAGAAGGAAAAAACGGAGTATATATTGCGCGCGGGAAATTTAATACCCGCAACGACGGCGCGTTTCGATCGTAGGAGAATCGCATCGTGTGCTCGGCGGTAAGCGTAAACGTTTATTTGCCGCCTCTACATCTTTGATAATGTTGCGCCCTACTAAAAGTCGTATCTGCCGGGATGGAACGGGTGTGATATAAAAGGCGCGCGGGCCGCGTAATAATTTAGCACGCCGTTGGCGAATCCGAGTCTTCGAGGAAAGTCCGACGTTTAAATAGATCAGCCTTTGCTTTTTTTTCACGATTGTTGACGATAATGTATCGCTCTGCGATTTATTCGACCGGAAGGATAACAGCGCGAGGCAGAAGTCGAGAAGAATTCCTTGGTTCTCTTTGTGTAGTATATATATCGGTGTGTTTGTGTGACACTTTCCGAAAAGATTTAACATAATTAAAATATACATATCACTTAAATTTTTATTGTTGCTAATTGTAAAACAATAAATCTAAGATACAATTGAGGAGAGGAGAATGAAGGAAGGTTTCTCAAGAGAAGATTAAAGCAAGCACTGCTGAGATTAACTGCGGCTTAGTATAATCGTCTAAAAATAAAAGCAAAGACATTCTTTATAACAAGATTTTTTTTTTTAATCACACATCGTCACTCGTGATTATATTGGCTTTTCCTATCTCCGTAAGATAAATCGGCGCGATAACGCATATCGTTCAAGTGCAGCACGCGTTCGCGACGCATAATCGGCGGCGCATCATATCGAGTAGTTTTGAACACGACGTAATAAAGACAAACGCGTTCTCGTAGTTTAAACGAATACTCTCCGTGCGATTCGGTCGTCTCGTCTTCTTTTCACCTACCAACTTATATGTATAGGGTTGTTTTATCTCAGCTCACGTAGCGCTATTGATTGCGCCGCGAACGTGACGCCAGGATTTTGGAAAAGATCGTAGGACATTCGAGTGATAAGTAAAACTTTTGAATAAACGCACAGAATTTGTGAAGAAAGATTTCGACATTGTTGCGTAACGATATATATATTTATTTTTCTTCTCTCTAATCTGTATTATCATTTACAATTTTACTACTTTTTAGTATCGATGATAGCGAAAGGAAGAACTTCTTTAAAGATTAATATATATTTACACTTAAATTAAACGCTATTAAATATAGCGTTTTGTAATTCTAAAAAAATATTTGAATTTTTCAATCAAGAAATTCTGATTGCTCGGTCGAACATAATATCGAAATAAACACGGGGTTTGATTAATTTGTTTGGTAGATAAGACGTCTGCTCCAGACGAAAACATGTTCATTAATAAAGATATAAAGACTTGACCCAAGTATTATAGTTTATCATATCGTTTTGATCTCTCTCACAACATGAAATATTTTTATAATATATTAAATATATGTGTATAAATATTTTTATGTTATCAATATGTAGTCTTTTGAGCTCCAATCTATCTTTCTTTCGGAAAACAACTGTTTGTTCAAAAAAATCTCACTTGATAAAGACACGTGAAAACAAGAAACATATTTGTTGCAGGTTTTAATAATAAATTGCGTGATAGCCAGCTGTAGCATTTATAACGATATAAATTTAATGTCATACATATAAATGCAAAAAGATAAGACTTGTTTCCTACATTCAATGCTTATCTTATCTCTTCTTTGTTTTATTTTATAGTAGCGTAATTTTAACACAGAAGTATTTGAGGCAATCAAAATTGTCTGTACACGATGAGAAAAAGAATGCGATATTTTTGCGGTCATCAAAGAGCAGCAAACGCCATGCAAGTGTGCATCTGCGTGCGGCTTAACGGTAAAAATCATATTCATATAATCGAGAGGGTAGAAAGCACTTCTCTCTCTGGCATTGGTTATATTTAAATGGGTTTAATGCCCCGACCGCGTACCCTCGACCGCTCGTCGACCGCTGCAGAACCGTTCTTTTTCTCTCTCTCTCTCTCTTTTTTCTTCCTTTTCTTTCTTTCTCTGTGCTACTTCTCTCTCCTTCGTAGAGCACTCATCCTTCGCCGCCTCCACCCGCGTTACTACCGTCGCAAACCCTGCGCTTCGAGGGTTAAAGCAGGCTGTCGATAAAAAGCAAGCGTGCCGAGTTAGACAAGGAGCGCGAACGTCGCGAGAGGGTGCAACAGTCGGGAAAAAGCGAAGCAAAAGAGAAAAGGAGAAACGAGCTCTCGAGAGTCGGTGTCATTTTTGTTCTTCTTCCTTCTTCCTCTCTTTTTCCCCCTTGGCATTTTTTCCACCCTTCCGTCCGGCCTCGCTCTCGACAATTAGGTATATTTCGACTCACCCTCGACATTGTTTTCGCGGCATCTCGAGTGAGCTTTCCGCTCGAGATTCCTTCCGCGCGCGACGATGAGACGGCTTACTCACTCCTTCCATGCCTTTTCTCCCGTTCTCCCGTGATCGCGATGTTACGAAACCGGCACGAGTCCGATCGGAAATAAATTGAGCAAATAAAACGATGAAATTGAAACAAAAATAAAAATATGAAACGGGAATATATATGTTAGACACAAATGTCCAAATTTATATTAATAAAAATACACATTTTGAAAGAAAAAATAAAAAAATTAAGAGGGCGGACATTATAAAATAAAAAATTGCTTATACTTGAATCACTGTTTTTTGTACGTACACTTCAGAAACAATAGTATATTTTTAAAAAGTTAAAACGTAAAATACGTGTATACACACGCGTAAAATTTTTCGACAGGTGAGTGTAATGGTTCTTTATAAGATATTGATTATATACCTTTGTGTGTCAAATATATTAAAAAAGAAGCTACATGTCTATATATTATTATCGCCGTCTATCGACTACATCTCATGTTTTAACGATTTCATCTGAATTTCAATTTCAAATCTTATCTTATTATAAACGTACGATCTTATTGTGATATAAAACTTCGCGCAAGGTGTTAAAAAGTAACGATTAGCATCGTCACGTCGTCGTATCCGTGTGCGGAATCGTTTTTTATGTCATCAGCAATGAGAAAACGTAAGTTAAGAGTGAAACACTTTATTGACACATCTTATAAATACATATGATATAATGCACATAAATTTAATTTGCAACGTTGCTTGCGTATGTGTCTTTCTTTAAATTGCGTTTTTTTTTACGGTGTTTCTAACGGACCAAAAACATAAAAGTTTTTTACTCGACGTTTCTCGCACGTTTACCGAACAGCCATCTTTCGCACGCTCGTCGATTAAATAAACATGATCGCAGGCGTCACCATCGAGAGGAGATTCGCGCGCGATCGCGGCTAAAACTCGCCGCTCATCTCGAGAGCAAAGGATTGAAATGGAAAAAAGCGCTCGCTTTTGGTGATGCTTGTCGATGGAACGAAAGGGACGGAACGAAGAGGAACAGAGGGAGGAGAGGGCGAGAGAGATCGGAGAAGGGGATGGAAGCCCGAACCAAATCGGCGGAGCGATCTGCCGCTAATCCGGGCTCGGCAAAACGGTATCGCATTTTTGCGCCGTTTTGCGGCTCTGGCAAAAGGGCGGAAAAAAATCGGCGCTCGTGGGAAAAAAATCGGGCGACGGTCGGCAGGCAGGGCGGAAAAAATCGAGCAGGGGGTCGGGGTCGGGAGCTAGAGGGGGAGGGGAGGAGTGAGGAAGGTGGGTGGAAAGCCGTGATCGGACGGTGACAAAAATTGTATGTAGCGCCGGGGCGACAATAATTGAAACGGCGCGTAACACCGTCCGAATCCTCGAAACCCATTTTATATTTTAATCGCACCCCGATAGGCTCGTCGCGAGCCGCTTCCCCTTGTTCCGCAATACTCCTGTCCCGGCGTTCTCTTTCTACCTCTCTCGTCATCTCGCTCTCGCCGTTCACGCCGCCGATCCCGGTTCTCGATTTTCGCGATCGCGCGTCTACGCGCGAGTAGATAACGCGAGTGACGCCCGACCGATGATCGAGAGCGTCCGCGTTGGGAAAGGGATTACAGTCCACATTTGTGCGTGCTGAGGAAGGGGAAGAGAGCAGATTAGATGCGATATTTCGTCGCTTGATACGATTTCGGAATCGGCGTGATACAGATCTGTACAAACGTCTTCTATGTTACGTTTTCGATAATTCTCTCTTGGTAAGCAGCGTTGTCATCTTTGTGTTGTAACGTTAGTTACTTATAAGTTATGTAAGAAAAGAGTTAAATCAAACGGTGACCTATTTTAATTGAGCTGTTATTTTCCAAAGCGTTAAAGAAATATAATAACGCGCATGATAAAGCAAAAAGTTGACTACATATTTATGACGATGTATAAATGCAAAAATATTGTTCAGAAAAAGTGTCTTTTCATGAGAAACGCCTTGACCATTGTTTGACACAACTGCACGAAATAAATAATTATAAAAAATCGGGCTCGTTCATACGTGCGACTGCATTATGATATTTTCGGGGCGTTAATATTAATAAAGCAATATTTGGACATTTGGAAATCTAGCGAAAAATGGAATTACGAGATGCTTTCATTAGGAGGGGCGACGATATATATTATAATAATACATTCGCGCATTTATTGCGCGAGGACAAAAGCATCGAGAAATATGTTTGGAAATGAAATTTTGTCAGTTCGAATATTAAGATTTACACGATGCCCGTTTGTTGATGCGCAACATTTTTCGCAGATCGTGTGATAAACTGATATTGAAATAAGTCTGCAGTCGGCTTATCTGTCAGTCCGTACGTAACCAGCTGGTGTAAAAAAAATACTATAACAGTATAATTAAATTTTATGTTAATTTAGCGAATTTTTATGAATTCGTAAATCTCTCGTTTTTACGGAGCTCAGGTAATGTTCGCGCCTATCAAACATCTGGCCACTGTTGTTGTTTTTTGGTAAACGCATTCGCACTCGAAACGCTTTATCGACTCACATACGCGGAAATATCGTCCTTTTTTTGCAATCGGCGCGATCATATATATGTGTATATATATATATATATATATATATAGTATAATACACATATGCGATTAGATTATTCAGGAGTTTTAATAGCCGCACTTAACGATTTATCGTCGTATCAATCTGCGGTAACGAGCGGCCCGCTCTTGCGCGGCCGACAATAAATATTTACGCGTTTCCACGTTCCATTATCTTTTATTATTTCAGTATGAAATTATCTCCGATACTTTGTGTGTTGCGGGTCCGCTGTGCCTATCGTTTAATCGCATATTTAACGCGTGTCGGCCAAACTGCTGACACTATAATGTCAGCGCAACGCGTCGATCCACCCTTCCCTTCTCCCTCTCTTCGTCACCTCTAGATTGTTAACCGTTTAATCAACAAATTCCTTGTGTTTTCTGTTGCAGGTGAGTAACACTACATGACGGCGACCGCAATCGAGGACACTTATGTACAAGCGCGATCGGCGACGATTATCCGCGTAATCGCCGAAGGCGATCGCGCGCGCTCGTCGCCTGGCTGTTTGCGGAAAAACTTTTCCGTAAGTCCGAGTGACTCGAATTAATGCTTATTATGGACACGCGAACGGCACTTTGCACTCGCAAACGGTACTCGTAAGCGATAAGATCAAATCGAATGATGGATAAAAGAGGTGCGGCAGGAATCGCATACACGTCGCGATGCAAGTAAAGAAGGAAAACATTCGTTTTGATATAGTTTCTCAGTACTGACCTAACAAACACTCTATTACATATAATTTTGAATATTTTAATAGAGATATACATTAATCAGTTACATAAAACAATATAGTATAATTATTGAAGCATCACATCCAAGGATAATAAAACCATATCCATACATATATATATATATATATGTGTTAAGGTTTTTTATAGTATTTGTTTTAATATTTATTTATGCTATTTAAACTGTTACAAATTCACTTGTTTATTTGAACTTTATTGTGAAAATGTAATAAAAAATACGGACTCGAATCTCATATCGGGCGTCCAAGTGTCAAAGATCGAAGCCCACGTGTCTCGCGGAGAACAATTACGCCCATCTGATTGCTAGGCGAGCGAGCGACTTTAACGACGAGAGACAACAAAGGTGGCGAGGCCGAGGTAGGGTTTGCAAAAGAAAGGGAGGGGAAGGGGCAGGGACATTAAAGGAGATTTCACGGTGCAGATTAAAATTTATCATAATCGTAAAGGCCTGACGGAGTTGGAGGGAGAAGAAAGGTTGAGGAAGAGGAGCACAGAGAGGCGACGCGCTCGGCGTTATTTACGATTTTTAATATGCAAAGCCGTCATCCCTCCTCCCCTTTTTCTCTCGTCCACCTTCGCGTCTTTCTGCCGAGCGCGTCCGGGTATGAATAAACATTAAATTCTTCGTTACTCCTTTTAATAACTTTTTATACTTCATATTTTATTAATGCCAAGACATTCCGATCGGGCCCGCTACGGCCGCGGCGCGGCGGGTTGCGCAACGTGATTTGCGTTTCAATAACGTTGCTACGCGTATGCGCGGGCTAGCTTTTCTTGCTTCTTTTGTTTCTTTGTCTCTCTTTTCTTTCTCGTCTTCTCTCGTTTCCATATCTTCCATTTCATTTCTCGCTTTCGTTCCCGTTGTAGTCTCTCTTTTTTCTCTTTCTCTCTCTCTCCGCGTTTCTTCTTCTTCTTCTTCTTCCCTCTCGCGGGACCGTCGTCGCTGCGACCCGACGTCGCGAAGACGCTGAAAGAAATCCGCGTGTCTTTCCGGCGATGCAGTAAAACTTTTATGTATTTATTATCGGACGATAACAAATGACGTTCCGCCAGAGTTATATCACTCGGCTCTCTCGCAGATTTCTCCACTGAGATATAAATGCCTCTTTTTCCGGTTTAATTGACCTCTCGTTTTAATCTTAACACACATGCTCTATATCTATTCGACGTTTTCGTAAAAATATTAATAATTAGTTCGCGAACTAATCGTCGTGAATTAACTCTATTAAAGAGCGTGTAAGAAATTCTCCCTGTTCTTTTCAAGCAAATATTTTCAAACAAATTAATAATCGTTGGATATACAGATGTTTAGTAGTAAAAATTAAAAATTTGTGACTCTTTTTTATCGTTCGCTTTGAGAGCAGTAGCTCCCCAAAGAATATATCATCAAAGTTTGATGAAACGTTCGCGGCCGAGTTTATATATTAAAGAGATTTTAAGTGGCAAAAGAAAGACTAAGAAGCATTCTGAGCGCGTTCGCATCGGCATCGTTTGTATAGCGACGCGAGCTCATTCCGGGGTTAAAACGCGCCTCTAAATGAGGAGAGATGCTCGACTACCGGTGGTGTCTGGTCAACCACCGTGGGGGTGCCCACCCGCTACGCGCGTTCCGTCCGTCTCTCTTTCTCTCGAGGGGGCACGAGCGGGATAACTATATCGAGCCTGCACGCTGGCTGGATTTTAATCGAAGCGCAACGTATAAAGTTGCTGAAAATCAGATTATCCCTGCTCGTCGTGTTTCCTTTTCCTCTCCTGCACTTGGCGTGTCCGTCCCACTTCTCCAACCCCCTCGTCCTTACTCGCTTTTCGCGTTGGCCGTCGCTGTTGTAAACCATTTTTTTTAGAACTCGGATTTTTTGTTTTACAAATTATTATTATTTTTTTTATCGCGAATTATTATTTTTTTCTTAAATTTATTTCTATCATTCAAATACGACCCGAAAAAATCGATGTGCAAGGAAAGAAAAACCAAGCGAGATCAAGAAAGATTTATTTCGAAATAATGTTTGTAAGTGAACTAATCGTATTGACACGTTTTTTTATCAAAAACATTTCTTATATGTACGACAGAATGTGTCGCCGGGTAAATTAACATTTATCGCGGAAATAAATTTACGATAAAAACATCTGGAAAAATCGATTTCTTGCGAGTTTAAGTTGACAAGTAACAAAAATTATTTTATGTAAGACGGTTTTGTAATTGTCAACAAAAGAACATCTTTGCAACGAAGAGTAGGAAAAAAAAAACAATTTGTTTGAGAAATGACACGGTAACGACAGACCGGATTTTATGTCCGAAGAGAAATCACATAAAACAGAGTTATTTTAGCATCCCTCCGTATTTGTTTTATTGGATCGCACAAAGATGTCCAGAAGTCTCTCCGGAAACGAAATACGCAACATGCACTTAAGAATTTAAGAATTTCCACCACAGAGAAAAATAGTCGCGCAAATGGCGCGAATCTCGCGCAGTGTTCTGATAACCCTTCGCGGGACGGATAAATCGCGCGGAAAAATGCAGTGAGACGAAGATTTACGAATGATTTCTTGCGTGCACACACAAAATGCGCGCGGCCGTTGTTCACGGAGGGAAATAATACGCGCGTTTCGTGCACGCGCGCAAACATAAGAGAAGAAGCGAGAGACCGGGGAAAGGGCGAGAGAGAGAGAGAGAGAGGGAAGAGTAAATACACATGAACGCGCACTTAAGCGACGCAATATAATGTCGCTTCCTCCATATATGCGAAAAAAAAGAAAATAATTCTCTCGCTTACTCAGCATCATAGAAATTTCGCTTGCGCGTCTATGCTTACCTAGCTTTTTCCGAGATTTTTTTTCACAATGGCGTTCGCGTCCTGGCTGGCGATTAACCTTTTAATTCCTGTGTGTATCAACGGTTAATATAGCTAAATAAAAAACTGTGTAAATTTTATCTTTTATAAAAATTTATTTGAAAAATGACGAGAAAAATCGTTACTATAGTACAATCAGCGAGGTATGTTACATTTAATTTTACGATTTTGGATTATATAATGTTGTAGAGAGATATTCCTATATAATAGAGTCAATTTGCATCGATATTGTGAGAACTGGCTTCGTCAGTTTTTTTGAATTTATATCTATCGATTATTATTCCTGACGTGTGATCACTATAATTATGAGCAGGAAAATTTGTTGTTTCATGCAGATTTCTGGTTTTCAAGATATGTTAACATAAGCAGAATAAACGTAACTAACACATTTATGTGCGTAAACGTGATCAATTTACACAATGAATTAATAGTAGATAATATCGAACGAATACTGAATTTTCCGGATTGTTTTGCAGAAAAAAAGTTTCGCAAAAAGTATCGCGCGCGATCTTATGCTATATCTAATTAATACTTTTATAAAAAGTCGTTTAGTTAGTTTTTATGCACGCTAATTATCACTCTTGACTTGCAGTTTTATGATATAATTAACAAGACAAGATATTGCTGTTATTGGCCATTCTTTAATTTAGAAGTTTTGAGTGACGTGCGAGTGTGAATTAAATTAAAATTCGCGCATTAAACTGAAAAGAAGGGAGAAGACGATGTTGACCAATCAAACGGAGATTGAGATACCACGTGTATCGCAGGCGATGACGAGTTTTATAATCTCAGATTACGCGCGATTGTGTGCGAAGCAGCTGTAAAATCAATTCCCGATGCGACAGAAACGTTGAATTACCCGCAACAAGTCAATGAACTTATTCTTCGATGTCCTCGTTTTTCGCGCTACCGGCCGCGAACGAACCGAGCGCGCCGCGATTCTTCGTGGATATTTCGGGCCGCTCGACGTTTAATATACCGCGGATCGCGAAACTCGCGAAATATTAAGCGACCTCTTCTGTGCTAAACACGCGGCCGAGATTAACTCGCCGTTAATGATTCAGCGGTACAGTAGGCTTCGTCTATAAACGCGTGTATTCCCGTTCGCAAACTCTCTCGTTTTGCAAGTCCCGGTCTTTTACCAAGTCAAGTCAGAAGGAATTGAGGGAAGAACGTAACATTTCTCTTTTTTATTTGATAAATTATTCGAATTCTTCGCATTAAGTTTACATATGCAAGTATAAATTATTATTGTTTCTTGAAGCTGCGAATTTTCTCTAACACATATTTTGTTGATTTTATAATATCTTAGCGCGGAGAAAAATTTGCCAATCGAAACCTCAAATTCCACAAAGAGCTCCATTCTCCTTTCATCTACCGTGTAATAAAATTATACTGAAATAAAATCCGCCTTGACATTATAAGCTGGTTGCATTAGAGTTTCAAGTTATCCGTATATCGGCGTCGAATAAGTGTAACGTTTCTATCGCTGTTTAATATATATATATATACTGTTTAATATATATGTATACATATGTACGAAATACACCGCTGTATATATAATGCACGCGGCTGTACATCTATATCGAGCCACGTTGTGTTAGTTGTGGGTGCGGCTCTGTAAACGTAATAATTTCTTTTTTCGGATTTCCTTTCTCAGTGCCGGGAGAGAACTCAAGTAACAAGGCACTTGTTCTACTTGCTCGAGGCTCGAAATAAATTTCTGCTCGATGAATGATGAGACTCTCTGAATATCTCTATCTCTAGGAGCGGATAAAGCGAGCCGTCATTTCATGAAATATTTTGCGTATAACTCGGTATTTTTCGGCGACTCAAATTCTGATTATATTCAAGGAATTGTCAAGATCCCTTGACTTCAGCTTCGAGCGACTATAAAATACTGAAAAATTAATGCCGCGCGTATACACTTTATTGTTCTGGAGAATAAATTAAAAGAAATACTTGTGTTGTACATATACAAGTACATTAGAGCGGTATGATTCAGCAAATGGCAATCTTTTAACGAAGAATGCGAACTGCAGCGTGAAAATGTACACCGCGAGAAAGTACTCTTTCTCTCCCCTTCTCTTCTTGCATATACTTTCAATAATTATTCAAGAAGGAAATAAAACCGAAAAACTCAGGCGGCTGTTTACGCGCCGAAAATCCGGCCGCCAGTAATTTCTCTCGTCTCGAGGAAAGAAAAGAGCGGAAGAGGGAGGAGTAGGGGGGACAAGCGCGGCGGGAACGTCGAGTGTTATAGTATTATTTTTAATAACGGCCCGGAGAGAACGAAGCGAGAGCGTGCGAGCGAGAGGAAGAGACGGAGCGAGGCGGGAAGCCTGCTTGCCATTACGTTACGCGGTAAATAATAAACGTTTATAAGGCCTTGGAAGTTATTATACAATATATACGTTCGTATACGCCCGATGCCATTACGGGTATCGTATATTATTAATGCAGCGGCGCTCAACCGAGTTCGCTCGCGCTCGTAGATTATCCTTGAGCCTCCGCGCGCTGCTCCGCTCGTCGCGTTTTTCCTTTTCTCCCACCTACGAACATCTCCGGCTCGCTCGTTCGTTTGTACGCGAGATACGGGACGATGCATCGTTCTCTTCGTTGTTGAACTATACATGTTGTACAACGCAGATTGTGCGTTGTTTTTTTCTTTAGTGTGATAAAAACAAACAGTTAGATACATTTGACGAGGACAACTGTCATAACTTGTGAAGAAAAGCGAACTAGTACAACTATTGCTGTGTATTATTTGAAAGGCTGATACGCGCTATAAGAGATGTGAATGTGAAAAGAAAGTACGACGAAAGTGATGAGATATTTGAATGAGATAACAATGTTCTTTTTTTTTTATCTTACTGATATTTTAAACCATCGTTGTCTGAATCAAAGTCACAAAATGTTGTTCGAGTAATGTGTGTGTATGCGTGTGCGCATGTATGTATGTGTATAGCCATCATTCTCATTTTACAAATCTCCGCGGCACATAGCGGCGGTGTGATTACCATGACATCCACTGGCCGGACGTGTGCAAGCGCTCGGCGACGACGTGTGTAATAACATTTGCAGACACGACGGTACCACTGCAGCAGCACGAGCTAAGCACAACGACGACTACACAGAAAAGCACACAGGTATCGCGCAAAACGGCGAGAACGCGAAATTCGTTGCATACTGAAAATCACTATAATCAGTGATTCGACTTATTGTTTAGAATGGAAAATATCCATCAAGGTGAGTCAGGCGTGAAACGACATTCAGCCGCTCTACTCGCGGCCAGTAGTATGTATACGGCCGCGCCAATGTAATTATCATGTAATAACATAATTTCACTACGGCAGATAATTAACCGTTTGAAAATAATACCGCGGAACCGCGGAACGCACACAACACAACCTCGCGCGCCCGAATCCTTTCGTCGGATATTGACTGCCACATAACCGCCGCCGCGGTCTCTTTCTCTCTCTCTCCTTCTCTCTCTCGTCGAGCTGGATTTCTAATACGTATTATTATTATTATTTTCCTTCCTTTTTTGTAATCGCACAGTGGTTCGCACAGCTCGTTTCCGACGCGTGCGGAATGAAAATCACAACTTCGAAACCGATGCAATCCGATTTCGCAAACCGAGATCGTGGATAGATAATTGTTGGACAATTTGTCGAATAAAACGTAAAATTTTGCGAAAAAATAAAAATAAAGTCTATGTTGGAAACTTTCAATCACGGTCAATCTTTAAATCATTAAATACAGTTACGATTTATCGAGTGCGAATCTTGCAAAATCGAAATTGAGTGCGCGTACATAGATTCGAGGAAAATTAGCGACAAACTTTGGCCGTTTTGAAGAAACGTAGCACCGACATTAACTTTTCGTGCAAGTTGGGTACAACACTACACAGACTCTAATTACGCAGTTATTTTGTTAAGATAAGACCAACGGTTTCATGGCCAGACTCGCCTCTTCTCCGTCTCGGCTCCGCGCGATTCTCTCGCGCTCACGCTATTTATTAGGCAAAGATTAGTCGAATTACTTTAGTCGGCAGACATAGTGCGCGATAGCGCAGTCTAATTTTTGTATAAATATGTATTGTAACCGATAAGATTACGAATGGAATTTGTTATTACTCGTCGGCTCATATTTATATTGTTGTTACGTCACACGTCGAGCCGAGCGGAACACGTCGCGCTGTATAAAACGCAGCGGTTCTCATTCGGCGCGTATCCGCGGGCGATTATCCATGTCGATCGTTATCGTAGATCCATCGGGCGGATAAAGTAGCGATGAAAACGAGCGTCGATTATTCGCGCTCTTCGCGGGTGAAGATCGCCTCTTTAGCGCGCACGTGATTCCATATCGATCTACTCGCTCACGCTTTCTCTCATCCCGTCTACCGATTGCGCTTCTAATTGGCAAAGCTTCGCTTCGGACTTAGTAAACATTAATATCATTATTATATTGAGTGAGTACAAGCGCCATTTTGTCTTTCTTTCTTCCTTCTCGTGTTTATACAGTAATGTCAACATTGATCTTTTAAACAAAATCTTGCAAGGTTTTTTTAATACAACATATAATGGTCATACTTTTGGCAATTACATAATATGAAAAATAAACAACGAGTGTAAAGGTTGAATTAACGTTGCGGTATGGCAATACGATTTTTTTGACAAATTTAAGTATATTTTGCAGTTTTATTTGTATCAAGACTCGTGTGATTGCGTTATAACAATCATTTAATTATATTCAATTACATCTTGTACTTATTGCTTTAAAAACTGTGTCATTAAATATAAAAATAATATAAAATATAAAAATATTGCGCGCACACACAAAACTAACCGAGTGTTCATGATACGACTATAAAACGACATCAAACTGTATGACATTATTAATAAACCATATATGGTTTATTGCAGTAACTATAGCCGAGTTCGCGCGCGCAAATCAGTCACACTCTAATGTGAACGGAGCAAACATGGACGCACGCCTACACAAACTCCGAACGTACGTACACACACACAGACGTTCTTTCGCCTTGTCGTGCTGCTGCTGCTCGTTGGATCGTGTTCTACGGTCTCGGGTGTCGACAAAGCCGGTCAATCAAGTTCAATTCTAATTAAAGATCGCCTGTCAACGCGGCAGATCGAAGCCACTGTGGATGATAATTTTCCGGAAAGGCCGCGACCGAGAAAAAACTGATCGATTGTAGCTTCGTTTATCTTCGTTTTCTCTTTCATGTTTTGTTTCTTACTCTTTCCCAATTTTAATTATACGCTGAAAAAATACTCGCGTGCAATTATACGTATAAATTATTTAATCATTTCAAAGTCGGTCTTCTCTCTTATAGTCTCACCTTATACGTGTACATATGTTTCGCGATGCAAGAGATAGTTTTGTGTTAAATTCTGATGCAATCTGTTACACTCTATTTTTAAATTACATATCTATTTCTTACATCTTCCTGCCCTACTTATCGTTCCATATACAGAGTGTTCTAGATTGAAGACAGAGGTGCTTTGAGAGACGTACGTATATAATCGATTTTGTTATCTGAAATATTAAATGTCTCAACAATTAAGTCATAAATCAAATTTCTGTTGGGGCAAAATGTAGTGCGAATGTTCTTATGTCTTGTTATTTTACAGTTTTCTCTGTCTTTCTCTGCTTGATTTAATAGTAATTTAAAAATAATTTAGTAATTTAATAATTAAATTTTTTATGTGTTTACAATTTGAAACTTACTAACTTATTACTTAATATCGCAATGTAATATTGGACATTGAATGCTTATATAAATACTAATAAACTATTCTGCTATATAATTTTATTAGATTGAGATGTTCTGAAATTAACGCAATCAATATTATTTACTTGAGAATAAATTAGGATAAATATCTTATATTGGTATATATATACATATACATGTGTGACGCACATTTTATCCTCTCTCTCTCATTTTTATTTGCAATCTTCGAAATAACGTCGCTCGTCTCAAGAAATTGATATAAAGGACTAATACAACCGCTAATAATTTTATTTTCTTCGTTCCCTCTTTCTCTCCTCCTGCGACTTCTTCCCTCGCCTTTTCCGGCGACGCTCAACTACATCTGGCAGATTAGAAAAAAGCCTCGACTCGGGCGGCGGTAACGAGGAGCTTATCGATCGATAATAATTTAATGATAGTTATTCCCGACCGGGCTGTTATTTCTTTCGGGGCGCGCCCCGTCCGAGTATTTTTGTTTCGTCCTCTTCTGATCGCCGAGCTGGTGCCTTGGAAAGTCGATTCGTCACGAGGCATAGAAAATACGCTACTTTTATTCTTGCCGTAGTTATACTCACCAGCGGCGGCGCGGTCCACGCCGATTCCCGATCTCCCGGCGAGTTCGCGAAAGCGCGAGGAAGGAACGGGAGATCGCGAGGCGGAGAGTGAATAGATACCGGTGGACGGAGAAAAGAGGGAAAGAAAGGAAGAAAAAGAAAGAAAGAGAAAGAGAGAGAAAGAAAGAAACAGATGGAAACAGGGAGAAGCAGAGAAAAGAAAAGAAACGCTACGTTTTCAGCTACACATACGTGCATAGCTGCTCGCAAGTGCGCGCGCGCACACACACACATACACGTACGCGACGGCGCACAGGTACTTATGTATAGAATTAAATATACGATACATTATTCATTTTAAGTTCTTTCTCCTTGCTTGCTCGGAGATTGTATGTATTATACGTATACGCGCACATGGAAACCCGCCGACTATCTACCGGCGCGGTGCGCGTTCGCGAGCGCGCGCGGTTATAACTTTTTATTTTAAAGATGGCAGGGGCTCATTTGCAATTCTATGCCGGACGTCGATATGCCTGATTTATCGTAACTATACTTATACCGACCCCGTACGCTTCTGCCACAATTTATATCCGGAATATAGACGTACGCGTCCGGCTGTATTCTCCGTGTGCGTGTGCACTGGGTGTCCTGGAGGTTTTCGTCAAAACTGGAAGTCAAACCAACAGGAATAGCTTTAATAAACGCCTACCAGCTGCCTCCGTGTTACACGCGCGATCGAAAGCTCGAGGGTCGTAAGAAAAAATTCAATTCTGAAAGAGTCAAAATCCTACATTTCTTAGATTTACTTCTTACTTGGATTTTTATAGCAGCGCGAATGCAAGAATCACACGTTTCGACTTTTGTTGCGTTTTGTTGATCAATTGCTAGTTGATCGACAATTGAGAACAAATTGGACAATGTAAACACCGTTTTGCCTACGCAAAATATTAATAAAAAAATGTTTATAATAGTTTACATGGATGAAATAAATTACACCATGTTCAATTTGATCTCAACTGCAATTAGCATCAGCTAACTAATAGTTGACCAATAAAACTCGAAAACGTGTAAAAACGCGTTTTGACTCGAAGTGTAGTATGTATTATATGAATTTTCAGCTTTAAGACAATTTCACGAAATATTTAAGTTCGCTAGTGAATATGTAAAGAATGGCGTAGTGAATATATATTCGAGACACCCTGTGCATATTTTTACGGAGGTTGCACAGATATATATTATAGAATAAACTTGTGTATATACGTGTGCGCATATATACGCGGAGACAGCTGAAGCTTTGTGCGTGGCGGTGAAAGGGAGCGTCTGCACCCTCTTCCATATCCTCCACCGTTCCCCTCGCGCGTCCTGGTCTTCCTCCTCCTTCGTTTCGCGAAACGAAGTGAAAAAGTACGACTTTAGCTCGACCATAGAAATCGCACGCCATCGCGTAGGCGAGTGAGACGGAGAGAAGATCGTTGTATGCGCGCGATGAAATTTGAGTTTACGCTTGCACAATTAACGCCACCCCGCTCCCGAGGCAAGTTTATCGCACGCGACGGAAAATGCGCTTTTCACGGCTATCGCCAAGTTACTGCCCTCTCACCCTCCCGTTACCCTCCGTTTATTCTGTCTCGCGAAAGTCGCTTAAAATTGGGGCCAATTGTTATTTGGTTAAAAAAAAAAAAAAAAAAAAAAGAAATTATTCCAGAAAAGTTCTCTTTCACACAAATAATTGATCGAAGAATCTGCGATCAAGCAGAAAAGTAGTTATGGATTTCCTAGAAAATATCGTGCCTCGTTTAGCGTAATGAATATAAATTGCGGCAGAGTTGATTATTGCAACCGTTGCATGCAGTTCGCGAAACTCTGCTCGCGAAGGGAGATTCAGTTCTTCGATCGCGAATCGGCAGCACGCTCGCGCGTTCTAAAAGAAACGGAGAGGCATCGTAAAAAAAGTCGGCCGTAAAACTGGCGTTGCAGTTGAGCAATGCGTGCATAATACCAGCCATTATTTTCGCGCGCGCGCGCGAGTCTTCCTTTATTATCTTTCTTTATACTCGATACGCTACAGATCGTAAAGATCGCGGCAATAAAAAATATTATCTTGCGCGCAACGTCATGCGCCTAAAACTTCTTTCCCTCTCTCTCTCTATCTATCTCTCTCTCTCTCTTTTGCTTCTTTCCTTACTCCCCTTGCTTGAACATACTTTAATTGCAGTTAGTTGCTGGCGCGTAAAGGAGAGAAAGACCGCGCGTGCGAGCGGAAAGAGAGGGAGAAAATAAAAGTTTTATTTTATTTTCAATGGGACACACTAATTACACTTAGTACCTGGATAGCATAATTAAAGTACGAGTTTCGCCGACAAGTTTCTCCGCGAGTTTGCCGCCGATGACGAAGTTCGCGGCGCTTGGCGAGATAAGTCGATTCGCGGGATGGCATTTTGAAGAGGGGAAGGTGTCGATCGATCGGTCGACGAGATCGAGCCGGTTGGACGGATCGTCCTTAACCCTCTTCCCTTCTCCGTTGCTGCGCTCGCAACCATGCCTATTGTTCGACTTATCGGCCTCCGCCACGTGCTTTACATAATGGTGGTGTTGAAAATGCGGTTTAACGATATCTAAACACGAGTAGCCGAGCGTTTTAACAGGGGTTTGGGACCGGGAATGGCTCGTGGCGCGTTTCGCCGAAATCCCCTTCGATACGACGCATCGCGAACGAGCAGAACCGGATATACCGCGCGTACTGTTCTCACCCCCTGCGGGCGAGTTGCATTCTCCCTCCCTTCCTCCTCTCTCTCTCTCTCTCTCTCTTCACCTCTGGTTTCTCGCGATGCGTTCGTGCGCACGCTGCGAGGAACAGATATCGGTTTACATGCGAGCGATTATTGCCTTATACCCCGACCCCGAAACGTTACGCTAATTGGCCCGGACGAGCCACTTCGCGGCGTGTATCTCCGGCGAGCCAGGCGCGAGCCATGTTTCTTTGGTGAGAAATAGCGGTCGCTCGCGGCGCTCACCTGTCGTAACCCTCGTGTAAACGACGGCGATACAGATGTAACTGTCGCGATTTTTTACTTTTCAAGAAAGGTTTATCGATTTGTATTTCTCTTCAAATGAATTATACAAATTGCCTATGTATGAAGATCGTATATGCAAAATAATTTCAAATTACAATAAAATTAACTAATTCACATTTTTAGCTTTTACTTTATAGGATTATCAATATAGATTATTTCCACATAATCAATAAATCTCTCCCGTATTTCATAAAAATTATTTTATTACTGGTAATACGCATTTTAGCGAACAGTTTTTGACGGTTTTATTCGCGGCAATCTTATTGTTAGATTTCACGATGATTTCAGGCAACGTTCGAAATATCGTTTCTTCCGAAACTGAGTTTTTAGTCGTAAATCGCAACTGTGTAAAAAGGAATGAGATTGGCGGAACCACGTTGCAGTTGTTTAGCCACATTCGAATTTGTAATTCGCGAAACAGATATGTGCCAGGAAGGGTCAGTAGAGATAGAAGAGAAGAAGAAGAAGAAGAAGAGAGAGAAGACGGATAAGTGGTAGAAAGAGAATCAGAGAAGAGAGCGAGCAAAGAAGAAACTGATCTGGCCCAATCGTAAATCTTATTTAGCCGCGGTCGGTCCTCGAAACATTTCGTAATTGATTAGTCGGCGGGCGCGCGCGCGCGCGCAAGCAGCGGATATCTAAATTACACCCATCTGCCGGAGCCAATCAAGCAATTATCCGTAATTTTATATCGGTTCGAATATTATATTGTATTATGCGCCCACCCTTACGCCCACCGACTCTAATTCACGGCGCCGGCTGTCATTACAGTGTGCCAGCGACACACCGAAGCGACGGAATCGCAATTTCGTGATATACGAAATAAGAAAACGACAAAGACAATCGCGTTCCTGGAGAAATTGTTTGCAGGAATAAAGGAAATGTATACGTGACGATTATGTATTTAAAGATGTCTCATATAAGTGCTGAATAAATTTGTAGATAGATAGATACGTAGATAATGTATTCTAAGACGTTCTCTCGAAAATAGTGTGTGTGTGTGTGTGTGTGTGTGTGCGTGCAGGTACACATTAGATGAAAATGGTATATGTGATACACGTTAATCTAACATTTAGAAGTAAACCGGTAGTTTAGAAATTTTTGTTTTTTAAATAATCTTCTGCATTCATAAATTTTTACAAAATAAAATGCGAATCACGAGATATAACGAGCTAAGATAAAACAATTATATTATCGTTTCTCGCACTTAGCGAAATCGACGCAATTGAAATATTTTGGAAAAATCCCGTGAAAACCTAGGCATATGGTAGTAATTCGAACGCGAGTTAATTCCTGCATACTGCCGTCGGGGAGAGAGACCTGTGTCCGCGGAGTTTCATTTTCAGCTCCCGCATTATGTTGTTGAGCGGATGTAACGATTTAGGTAATTTTGCTAAATACATCGATTCGAGATAATTGGGAATTATTAATTCGCGGTATGCGCCCGCCGGTAACAGAAATAATTTCATTCCGACGCGTGGATCGCATCCGGCATACGCCGTGTTCGCGCTGCCAAACGAAGAGAAATCATGACGCAGGGTGGAACCGCCGCGCTTCCCCCCTCCCCCCGCATTCTGCATCCCTTTTTCCTTGTTGTCGGCCTTGATTGATCGAATCGATCGCGTGATACGGCAGTTGGCAAAATGCGACCGAAGAGAGTTGCGTCTGTCGCTGCTGGTGTCATCGATACGTTTGATGAGATCAAATCAGGGACACAGTTCATGAGCAAAACGTCAAAATGCACGCGTACGTTTCTTATCGTCTGTTAATTGACAATAAATGTTATTTTAAATTAAAATCTAGTGATTTGTATCTTGATCGCGATAATATGTTGTAATACAAACATGCATTCGTATAGAAAAAAAAATCAAGAAGCATTATAGAACTGCATAAAGAGAATTAAATTAATCAACGAATTTACAAATATTTTATTATTTTTTTCTTCGTGTGTTTTCTAAATTTTATTTCTTTTTTTATTTTTAACTTTGACTAAGCAGGCGCCGCAAACTCGTCGGCGTGTTTATCACAGATCGAAGTCCCTTCGTAACGAAAGCACGATAATCGACGCCTCGGTTGCCTTCTTCCGACAGATCTCAATTAGAAAGCCGCCGCTTGACGTTCGATCGAGTGCCTGGGATTTTTCTTTCTGACCTACTATCGGCCCTTTTATCCAACATTGCTCTCCCCTTCTATCTTTCTCTGCTCTCTGATCGTCTCTGTCTAGAAACGAAAGGCGAATAAACTCCGCTGTTGACGTTTTGACATAAATTCCGTTCGACTGCGTGATGAAAATTAAAGCGCGACAGACAAGGACAGTAAGAGAGGAAGAGAGAAAGAGAGAGAGAGAAAGAGAGAAGCGTCTACAACGAAATGTTCGGTAAAAACGAAGCCGACCAACGTGGCTCATGGCTACGTCACGAGTTAATGAACATCTACCGCAAGTCGAACCAAACTCCCGCCAGTCTCTTTTTTTCTTCTTCGTGTGCGAGCAAATATTCTATGGGAAGCAAATATGTCGAATCGTTTCGCCCACGGCGATCGAAAAGAGACTAGAGGTTCGAAGGAAAACGTCCAAGAGCACGCGGAAAAAGTCCGCGAAACGGGCCTCCTCCAATTGGCAGACGTCCGCTTCCGCCTCGGCGATTTCAAATCCGCTGATTGATATCTCGCCGCGGGGGAAGAATTCTTCGTTCTTGAATTCTCGTTTTGCCGCGCTTGATGAATTTTCGAACAAACGAAGGAAATCCGCACGAGCTAATTAATTCGATAAGACGGCGCGACTGAAAATGTCAACGTGATTTTATTTCGGATGCGAGTCTTCACGATAATCGACTTATTTCAATGAGATATATAAGAATGAATTGCGCGCGTGTTTCGTTTTGCAGTTTTCGCGAATGTCGCGTCAATTCGCGTTTCGCATGATCGCTCGAGAAATCGAATTTCCGTAGCAATCATAGATTCGCGCGAAATTTACTGGCCCGAGCGGCTAATAAATTCTCGGCTCGATGTATCGGACCGAATTTTGAATCAATTGCCATTGAAAAAAAAAAAAAAAAAAAATCCGAATCTCGCAATTTCGCGAGTTCGATGACTTACGACGGGCGATTTTTTTTCGCAGTACGAAACGTCTGTTCGTTAACAACTGCTGATCTCGTCGCGTTATTCCACGACGAATCGTTTCTTTTAATCGGTTATGTTGGATATGATTACGATCGCCATTTCCTCGAGCATAATATCAAATGTAAAAAAATATGACCAATTAGACGGGCTCGACGATGACTGCAAATTTTTGTATCGCTCTTTTTTACGACGAGTGAAATTTGTCGAAACTTTCGCGCTTTCTGACGCCGTACTTTGGATCGGAAAGACTGAAAGAGTTATTTGGGAACGCATTGTTGACAATATTATTAAACAAAGCAGCTGCATTTACTTTACTGTTTATTATTATTTACGTTACATACACAAAGCTCTTATCTATCTGTAACAGTGCATTCTGTTGTTACTGCACGCGCGTTTTAATGTTATTTTGCGTACTATCTCATTAGAATTTATTCCGGTAAAGAGATAGACTGTTTTTTATTTTATTTTATCTTACTTTATTTTACTTCACATACATACACACACACACACACACATACACATACACACTTTACTGACGAGAACTGAAGCCCGCGCTGTAAGACACGTCCGGTCTGCATGCGTCGTCCCCCTTCCGAGCGTCCGCCTCGCCAAGAGAGCCTCTTCTCGGCGTATACTAATAATAATAATAATAACAATAATAGTAATAACGACGGAATGTTATTACGCGTAATAATTTTCGAGCACGTAATCGTTAAGAAAGGACGCCCCGCGGTAACTGCGTCCATAATCGTTATCGTTACGGTTTACGTCGCCGTGCCCCGGTCCCGTCTTCCTCTTCTCCCTCTGACTCCCCGTTCGTACCCTTTGGCTCGGGACTGCCCCACCTTCGCCCCATTAACCGGACCTCCCCCTGCGTTTTTTGATTTCATCTCGGTCAAAAAGAAACGAATCCCGCAGCGAGTTCGTCTGCCGTAAAGCCTGCGAAACAAGAATCGAGCGAGACGTTTTAGCGGAGTTTGTTTCTTTATTTTGTCGTGCGCGCATCTTTTATTCTGACGATTTAATTTACATACGTAGAAGCAGTGTTGTTACTGTCCACATTGTGAGCAAACCTTGTATGGTAGAAATATTTTATAAATTATATACATAAATGTTTTACATATGGAGAGAGAAAGAGAGAGAGAATCTTATTTCTAAAAATATGAAGTTGCTTATATACTATTAAAACATCTGTGCAATTGCATGCTTCTCATTTATAAAAAGAACGTTAAATATGTCACATAACAACTGACCTTAGAAGATTCTCGAAAATATTTGTTCTATTTTCTTTCTTATATTTTTTCAAGTCGGAAGACAGTTTCTGCCGGTGCAGCCGTGAGGGTGGCACACGTACTCGAGAGGGGGTATTAGTTCCAACGATTATTACAGTTAGTTCTAGGCGAATGAGTTTCATAAATGCCCGAGGAAAACTCCGCTCGTATACTTGTATTTATACGAGAGAGAGAGAGAGAGAGAGAGAGAGGGGGAGAGAGAGAAAGAGAGAGAAAAAGAAAAGAGAGGAAGAAAGAGGTGAGTGTAGAGAAAGAGTGTAGCAAAAGGGTGAAAGGGGGTGAGAGAAGGAGAAAAGGACGGAGGCGAAGTATCCATCGTTTTGCTTCGTCCCCGGGGGTTGGGCGCTCTCCCCCTCCGCGCTTTCCCCCCGCGTCCCCTCGCTTGCTCTCCTATTATTATTATTTTTTATCACAATATTTGCTTTTCCCACATTCTGTTTTATGTTAATGGCCGCTCCCTGCCGCTACCCGTTCCCTCGGCCTTCCTCTTCGCAGGACCCATTCCACCCCCGACGGCCGTCGCTTCGTATGCATGGCCTCGGGGAACTTTTAGCATTTTGTCTCGAATTTAAAAAGTTTTTCCGCCTTCCCCTACCGCCTCATCCCGTCGCGTCCCGATCCCCCGTCTCGTCGCGCGACCCTCGTCATCGTTACGTATCTCTTCCGTTTCGTTACGCGCACGCCTACGCGCCGCGCCCTACGCTCGATTCTGTCCCGTAAACATAAGAGGGGAAAAATATAAAGAGATGCGGAATGGAAGGAAAGCCACCCTGCGCCCCGTCCGTTCGCGTCGTTTCTCGCGTGAATTCGCGGAGCGCCCTGGGAAAAAAAATTTCGCCGGTGAGGATGCGATCGAGCAAAACCGGATGTACGGTTACATTTATTTCTGATCCGCTCTTATAGTTTCGAAAGTTTTTTCGGATAAAAGAGCAGAAAGTTTTCTCGCGAGGCTGTAATTTATGAATTTTACGCTGCAGAGAGAAAAATTTTTGAATAATAATGATGTTTTAAAACCAGCGGAATACGTTATTTAATATAAGAATCAGAAAGAGATTAAACAGCGGGGAGGCTGGAAGTACAACGCGAACATATATTTTCTTTCGTAATTTTACTCTCGGCGAGGAGTTTCTCAACTTTAAAATTTGTAATTTTCTTTCTTACGGATAAGTACGGGATATACAATATCCGCGCTTAACGTGATCCATTCGGTTAACATAAACAAACCGTAAGGTTTGCGTTATAGAATATAGAAAACTTCTCCGAAGTTGGATGCGATCCTTAACGAAATACATACACCACTATACTTTATATATTTCTCGAAAACGGAACAGTTGATATACCATCGCGGGCGAGTGCGCAACATGAATTTTCGTTTTTCTCCTAATTTCAATTCGCGATTCTATTCGCAGCGGGACGACGGAGAGAGGGCGCACGCAGGATGAGACCGAAATCCATAAGTTAAGAATTTTCCAACGCGAAGGGAAAAACTTTGGAATGGCATGGCGTTTGGAAGCCACCCTGCGGGCCCCCGAAGTTTCGTAATATATTACGCGTTTCTCCGGCTCGTCGCGGCTTTAACGGCGCGGGAACCACGGGAACAAATTGGAATTTTTACGTCTGAGAGTTGCTTGTGTGTCCCGCCGTCGCCGCGAAGTCCTGTATACGCGATCGTTACGCTTGCGCAGCGCCGAGAGAGAAAGAGAGAGAGAACCGGGTCGCACATTTATTCCAATTTCATTTTATTACCGTCTTCGAATCGCGCTTTATATCGCGCGCGGCGACCCCCGCGAAACAAGCCGCGACGTCGGAATTCCCACGAAAGAAGAACGTCGACACGAAGAGGTTTATCTGCTTAGTTTCAGTATTGAATCGTAATCTTTTCTCTTACTTTGTGTTAAAACGGAATGCTTAATCCCGAATGAATTAACATCGAATATGTATTTGTTACATTAGAATAGAAAACGTGGAAAGCACGTGCGATTAAGTAGAAAATGGTGTCCTTGCTCGAGCGGAAAATCAACTTTTTTCGAAAAAGCACAGGCGAAACAATAATTCCATCTACAAAAAATCAGATCGAGAAGTCGGAACTTCCGAAATCGTCAACAAGAATCGGCTTAAATCTTCGACAGGCACAAAAATTGCGCTTTTATGCGCTCGAGGTGGATCGATTCCCGGTCTGCCATCGGGCGCTTCGACAGAGGGATAACAAAAAAGGGGCATCGGCAAAAAGGGGGAGAAAACAAAAAAAAGATTCATCGAGAGAGAAACAGAGAGAGGGAGAGAGAGAAAGAGAGCACGCGCGGAGGGATAAAAAGTAGAATAGAATTCCTCGTATGCCCGCTCCATAACTTTTGACGAGTTTCAGCGAGTCGAAACCGTGGCGAGATGTGGATATAATTTTATCCAGTTTTTTATTGCGGACATGTTGAACTGGTAAGGGCTTCGATAGCAGCAGCTGAATCGGAAATATTGCCCATAAATATCGGAGATACCCACCCACGTGTGTAACTTCACGCACGTGCAGCCTCGCGCTCTGTATGGACATACACGTTTTGTGTGTTTGTGTGTGTGTAGACGCCTCCTCGCACACACTCACACACACACACACAACACACGCACGCAGACGCGCGCGGAATCCACGGTCGCGTACCTGCAGATAGGCAGATTCGTATCGTCAATCGTGGATACCCTATATAACGCCCTACGTCGCGTCCCGTATCTATTCCGTGGCGGCTCTATCATGAAATGGATTTTTTTCAAAATCGCGAAAGCGTCTACCCTCACCCTCTGCACCACCCTTTGGTCCCCGGTGCCATCCTGTTCCGAGCCCTCCTCCTCCGGACTCACCCTTCTCTCGCTCCGATACACCGCCGTCCTTTCCTACTCGTCGCCGCCGCCGCCGACTCGTTGACTGCAGTCGCGCCGCCGGATAAAAATGTTTCGAATTCCTCGAATCGGCCGCGATTAGTTTCTGTCTCGATTGTTTGAAACAGAACGACGCGCGATATCGATACGCCGCCGATATATAAAAGTTCTCTTACAACAGCGTTATTGCTCGCGGCGCGCGGGGCGGAAAGAATGGGAAGAGGTATGCGCTGCGCACATACTTCACCGCGTGGTGAAAAAAGACGCGTGCATCAACGACATTGGAATAACGTTAAAAAAATCCACGAAATTAATCAACGTGTTTTACATGTAAAATTTTATTTCCTTGATATTTTGTTATTAATTTATCGCGAGTGTTTTTTTTTACGACTTAAAGCCCGAAGTACCAATATGTAAGTTTTCTGCGCCGAGGAGCTACTACAATGCCGCCGCTTGAGTGTCGCACGATCTCAAATCGCGCCCAAACAATGTTGCAGGTGTAAAAGTTAATGAAGAATAGCGGGCTTTATCGTTTTGACCTTTGACTCTGGATTTACAGTTAACCCATCCTTCCCAATCAGAAATTACAATCATGCGTTTGCGACTCGCGCGGCCCAACTAATTGCGCGTCATATATTTAAGTTGCGGCTAGATCAAATGCAAATTGCGGCATTCCGGTTTATACATACTGCGAAATTAATCCATGATATTTTTAATTGATTGGATCACTAATTACGGTCGCGTAATCGCTAGTCACAAATTCCGATTGCGATTCCGTCTGGCAACTGCTTGCTGTAATTAGATTATAAAAATTATTAGGCAATAACGAAGAAAAACTCACTTTTTTGAAGAATCGTAATGAAGCAATAAAGTAAAATTTTTGAATACATATAATTTGCATATATATTATATTCTCTGCCTACGTGTGTGAATCTGCCGATCGGAAGCGCGCGAAACTAATTCGATCGTATTTTAGCATATTTTTCCCGAAATAAATTGCAAGCTTTGGCGATTATAAATTTATTCCATTACAAATCACATTGAAATTTAAGAAGAGATATTGACAATATATATGCATTAGATCTCATCTGTTAAACACGCGTGTCTACGAATTTATTGGCCATAAGTGCGAATTAGCAATTAAGTTGAACGCGGCGCCGTTATCTGCACGCATCAGCAATTAAAAAAACCTTGAGATGATGCTGCAACATTCAAGTTACATTTCATTATGGCACTTCGTATTGCATCTTGCAATTATCGTGGCCACGCATGAAGCCGCCTCATTAATTTCAACGCGCATTTTTTTTTTCGTCGAACGCCACAAACATTATCAACGGAAATTAATGCGGTGTAATCTCTATTATAGTGAGACTTGGAGAATAGAAGTTGCTTTCTAATTTATACAATGCTAAATTGAATTGTCGGCATGTGGTGAAAATTTCAAAAGCTTTATCAATCTTTATCAATCTTTTACGTTTCTAATTCGTTTTGTCGCACGGATGCAATATTCATTGTATTCAATATTCAACAGAAGCTTCTTTAGAATTTACGCATTAATTAAGCAGCGCGTGTGATAGAGATTAATAAATAATACGATAATAGAAATTCGCTAAGTAACATAATTAATTAATGATTAGAAAACACAGAATTGTTCAAAATAGCTTAGATATAAATAACGCAATAAAGATATAAATTGCTTCATCGTTTTCTCTTTCTCTTTTTTTTCTCGTCTATTCGGAAACAGATTAGGCCACGAAACGCTTTAACGTGTTGGCATCCGCTTCCGTTTCGCGGCTTGCACGCGAAAAGCGTTTGACAAAGGGCGAGGTGGCTCTTTCATTGGCCACACAGCAGAGAGCGCGAAGTAAAAAGGAAAAATGAGGATAACGAGGACAGGAGGAGAGGGAGAGGTTATCGAGAAAGCAAAGAGCCTCCGCATTATTTCAAGCGTCGACCTCCTTTTTCTCACTTCCTTGCTTTCCACCCCTTCGAATCCTTGCGTCTCTCTTTTTCTCTCTCTCTCTCTTTTTTTTTCTTTTATCCTCGATCCGGGAGCGCGCTCGTTGTTTTTTTCGGCGAGGTGGATGGAGAGATGGTTCGCGGATGGTTCGTCGTCGGGACAAACTGTTGAATGTCACCGGAAAAAAGAAAGTCAAGAGAAGTAGTCGGGGGACTTCGCGAGATGACGCGCTTGTGAAATGAGAACGGGTTGATTTTTAGGAGAAAATCGTTGTCGCGCGCATTGCGATGCACTTGCCAGAAAACGCCACGAACAGCATGAAGGTGTCGTAATCTCTAAAGTAACGACCGAAAAATCACTTTTCTCTATCATTCTTATCAAGACAGAAATAAAACAACACAAAAATTGTTTATTACAATTTTGTCTATCAAGTCTCGTGTATTGTATCGAGGATTAATTAAGTCACGATTAATGCCTTGTCAAATATATGTTGTTTTTATATACGTGCATATTGGTTTTAACTCTAACATTTAT
Organism: Pseudomyrmex cubaensis; assembly: GCA_014825685.1. Lineage (NCBI taxonomy): Eukaryota > Metazoa > Arthropoda > Insecta > Hymenoptera > Formicidae > Pseudomyrmex > Pseudomyrmex cubaensis. Next base: position 8,297 of record QVOA01009270.1, on the reverse strand, counting down.
GAAAATACATTATGACGTCCGAGATAAAAATCAAAGCTTACAATTTCTCAAAAGAAAGTATGAGGCAACAGACATTGCGTTGTTGTTATATTACCTTAAAGTTCTATTACGTCATTGAGAAATTAAATACGGAATGGAACAGGCTAGACCTCTGTTATATCCCGAGTGATTTACTCAGCGATAATAATAATCGCGTGATGCACATTGTACGAAAATATTAGCCCTTTACCGGTAACGTAATAGAAATAGAACGGCCGGTTGTGTCGACGTAACGTCGACAACGGATTCCAAGCCGCTCGGCGGCAATCCTATTACGCCCGGTGCACGCAATAAAACCATCTAATAATAGCTATCATAGCAACAGTAGTACATCCACCGAACACGCGAATACATAACGCGCGCGTAACGTAACAAAGATGAAGAAAGAAAGGGGAGAAAAAAAAAACGAAAAACAAAGCGCACACGGCGCTCTCTCGGTTAAAGCGAGACTTAGCTACAGCGGTTTCTCAGCCAATTACCGTGCTTCTCTTCTAGGAACAAACGGGAGTAAGAAAAGATGGGCGAAAGAGAGAACGCGCAGGAAGAGCGCGCGAGATGATCGCAAAACGTTATTTGAATATCGCTCGAGCGCAGAATTCCAGCGAGCGATAGAAGCGAGAGAGAAAGAGCCGCCGCGCCGTTCTTCCGATCGTTTCGCGGATTTCACGTTAATAAATTTTTGTTAACGACGCACATTTCCTCAGCGAGCGAAACGCGGTCGGACGTGAAGCAGAGAGGAGAGAAGCGGCGAGCTATGTTCGCGAAGTACGTTTTCTTAGGAGGGAACAATAACCCGAGAGATACGAAAACGATACATCATAACACTGCTCGTTCTCTTTCTCTCTCTCTTCGAAAGTTTGCCTCTAATGCCCGGGGATGCTAAGTACGCCGGTTGGATGTGGGCGTGATTAATTACCGGCAAATAGGAGCCGACGTGGATTGATATATCGAGCGTTCTTGCAGCTTTCCCGCCGATTTACGGTCGCCTCTATGGGTTATGACAATGGGGAGACAGGGTGACGAAGGGGGAGAGGTGGCTGTCGATGCGACGACCTGTCGATGCGCGGGCGAACGCCGCCGGCCGCCGCTGCCGCCGCCGCCGCCGCCGCCGTCGTCGTCGTCATCGTCGTCGTCGTTTCTGCCTGAGGAACGCTCACCGAACGGCACGTTGTTTGGACAAAGTTAACTCCTTAAACCCGTATTAGTTATCGAGGTATTTAACCCCTCTCGTCATTCGATTCACTCGAGTTCAGAGTTTATTCGGACCAGATCGGTTTCCAAAAGCACGTTTACAATAAAATTCAACTTGATCACCATATTTCGCAAATTTTTTGCGACCATGTTATAAAATTCATTTTTACACTTACGTTTTATTTTATAAAAATTTTCTTGACTAAAAATTTACTATTTTAAAGTTACTAAATTTACTGAAAATTTTTATTTAGTTTTGCAACGATTGAAATAAAAGTTTTTTAAATCGTCATAAAAAGCGAATTATTAGTTTAAATTGCGTTCTTCATCCGTCTTACAAAGATGGAGATTAAATGTGCATTAGAGAATCGAGGAGGCTCTCACGTGTTAAGTTGCGATAACCTACTCCTCTGCGTGATACTTGATATGTTCGACGCTTAATTCCGAGACTGAGAGAGATTAAAATCGCATTATTGCCGAGCGACCATCGATGCGACGTGATTATCGCGACTAGAGTGCAGCTCTAGAAAAGGCCAGATATACATATATGTATATATTGTATATGTATATATAATACATATGTGCACGCAAATACAAGAAAGAAATGTTCGGCTCTATAGGAAATAATGATCGCTCGTTCTCCGCTTCGATCGCGCGAAGGAAACGAGCGCCGTTCTCTCGCCATGAAATTCCCGGTCGACGTAGTCGAATAATAATTAGTCAATTAATTAACGTACACATAATTATTAGCGAAGACGCGGGAAGTGGCGATGGAGCGAGAGGGAAGAAAGGGACGAACGGAGACAGAGAGTGAGAGAGAGTAAGAGAGAGAAGGATAGAAGTGCAGCTGCACCGGCATCGTGGCCGCCTATGCCTGGTTCAGCTTCGCCTTCGATTAGGAATTATTGAGGAAATTAATTGTGCGTGAAGTCTACGACCTCCCTTCTCTTTCCGCGACGCGTTTCACCTCCCCTCGCGTCGTTTGTTTTTGCTTGTCGCGCAAACTTCTCGACGTCTTTTTTTTTTTTTTTTTTTTTTTTTTTTTTTTTTTTTTTTTTACTATTTTTTATGTTCTTTTATTTATTACGAATCTCTTGTAGAGAATAGTCGTACGAATGCAATTAAAAATAAATAATGATTATTCGCTAAAAGTACGATAATTATAAAAATACTTGAAACTGTTCCTGTACACGACATGCTTGTTCTTTATCTTGAATTTTCTCTCTGTTTTTTTTTCTGTAATTATAAAATAACCGTAAATCGAAAAGTAGGAGTTAATATTTTCTTGCATATTTGCGTCTAATTAGTGTGACAATGAGAAACCAGGTATTGGTACAAAATGAAAGTATATATATGCGGCAACTGTCACGGGAGGAGTCGTCGCACAAACGGTCGTTTTCGTTTCGATCGGTACTCGAGTATTATTTTTTTTATCCAAGCTAAATTAAATTTAGCATTATCACGAGCAATTGAGAACGATCGGGAACGATTGTTCTCAATTGCTCGTGATAATGCTAAATTTAATTTGGCTCGGATAAAAAAAATAATACTCGAGTTAGTTTGGCTTGTTTTTCACTGGCGTCGACGCGCTGGGTATGTTTTTTTCCCAATTACGGACTGTACGATTGTAAACATGAAATTTGGAATATTTTGATATACAATTAAACAATATTTGGGTTATGACCAATGTTTGAGGAAGTTTAGCGACAGAACGTCGAGGAGGGATTTTCGAATTTGGTTTGCGGCAGCGGCGGCGATTAGCGGGACTGCGGACGAGTTTTCCCGGTCCCGTCGGAATCGTCACAGCGTTGTGCCGCTGCGCTTTCATCGCGCGGCGTAAACTCCACTATGTACTGTCTTCTCTGTCGCGCTCACGACGAGATCGACGAGCGGACTTGCGCGGAACGAATTGCACCTGGATATGCGCGCGCCCGCTGCTCTGCTAATAATTGCACTCATCTATTTATATTAATTATCGGCGATTAGCAATACCAATTAATCGCATTATCGTGGGTGCTCGCTGGCGTTGCTGGACAAGAGAGACGAATAGACATCGAATTGAAAGAGAGAGAGAGAGAGAGAGAGAGAGGGAATCCGTGATAGAGAGGAGAATCGACGGTTGTTGGTTCGCCCTCTCCGTACACCGGGTGGGATTGCGGCAACGGGCGACGAGTCGTTCGCTCCGCCTCGCGAGTAATTTACTGTTATTGGTCGAATTATGCCACGGTCGAATGCATATTTATGCGGTTAATTATAATTTATGATAAAGCGGCGCCGTCGTGAAACGACCGAGAGATCGGCCGTGCGATGTGTGGGTCGTTCGTGTGGGCTTCCTGAATGTGGCTTTCCTCTTGGTGGTGACCCTTTTCTTCTTCTTCTTCTTCTTCGTGACAAGCGAGTTAAACCAGGGACACGCGCGTCATCACGCTCTTTGGTAAACTCTTTTCTGTTTGAGTGAAGTGCACAGAATCATCGACAAGAGCTAGCGAACATTCGTAAATTAAGACAGATTTATAGGGAGAAAAGGAAACTGATGATATTCTTTCTCTCTTTCTCTCTTATATATAATTCTCTCGCGTGTGTAACTAATTTATTACACGCAGACAATTATTAAGATTAGGAAAAGAAAGAGAAAGACGAACGTATATTAATATACGTTTATTTATTTTTTTTTCTCTCTCTTTTTCTCTGTCACATTATATATGTAAAATCTAACAAATAAAGAATATCTAGAATATCAATTTTCTTTGCGAGCAATGTAATATTATTTGCTGTTTAATACGCTCGAGGTGAATTCTCTAATCCGCAATTTTCCGACGACGCGCGAGATCGCGGAGAAGATCGCGACGATGCAATAAAGAGTTAAATTCACGACACGCATCGAGCGGCGGGAGACGTAGCCGCGTTTCCGCTGCTTTTCCGCGGATTATCTCGCCGAACCGCGATAAAGTCTTTTCCCGCTGGCAGCTTTTTATTACCTCTCGGATAATATTGCTTGCGGGCGCGTGGGCGCGTCTTATCTCGCGTTATCTCGCGCAATAAAGATAGACGCGTCGCGATGCATATCCGTGCCGCGTGTTGTTTTTGCGCGTCGAGTAATGACGCGCGCCGATGGACAGCGAGCAAATTAACGTTTTGGATAATTAAGTTTAGCTTCGCAATCACGATTTCACGAGCTGATGTCGAGTCGTTCTCCTTGCTCTGCCGAAAGAGACGCTGCGTCGGTTATTTACGCTCATGATAAAACAGCAATATGTATATATATATCGATCGGGGACGATTGATTGATTTTCGAAAACTTTAACATTTTTCGATGCGCTCATAAATAAACATATAGCGATAATGAAACGCGACGTGATGACGAGCGCTCGCGTGACATAAGTGCGCGCGTGTTTTTCTGTCTTAAGTTGCCAAAATGAATTGCTAAACGTTAAAAACAACATTTGTACGCATTATTGCACAAGAACGCGCGATAGTTCCTCCGAATTTAGTTCTTGATTTAGTGTAACGAAGGAAACCGCAGCTGGATCGCTCGTAACTCACATGGCATTTCGGAGCCATCGAATTGTAATCGAATCTATTAAGTGTAATTAAATTTGCAATAAATCCCACCGAATTTCGAAGTCCGATCGATTATTTATACATTCGATCTAGTGCCGCAGAGAGACGCGGTTTAGCTTGCAACTTGAAATAAATCTAATCGCACTAAGCCTTTGTTTTCTTCGATAATATAATATCGCAATATATAGTCATATAACAGCACGACATGATCACACATTTACGATACACATATAACACACCATATATTATCTCAATAAAACTTAATCCTCGAGCGCTCGCTCAATAATACGTATCTCGATTCAGCTGATGAGGTGTACTTGTTCGCAAATTAAAAAAGCGCAATGTTTTATAAAGCGAAATTCATTAAAAAAGGAATTTATATGCATTATTTTCCGCGATAATATCCTGGCGGTATACATGCGCGCGGTGCGTGGTATTATCGTATATATGTTTTTTTCCATTTTACGTCGATATAATCGTTCGGAAGTTAAACTATAGACATTGATGTCGTTTAGCGCAAAATGCCCAGGCTACTCTCTCTCTCTCTCTCTCTCTCTCGCGGATCTCGAGAGTATCACGACTCGAGCGTAAAATTCTATCTCGCGTGATTATGCGCGCGCAGCTTTCCGTCCGTGCCCGCCGCCGCGACGGAAATATGTTCGAAAGATAATGCGTTTAGTTGCTTCAATGACGATTAATTGCTCGCGTCGAGCGGGGGCGAGCCGCGCGCGAACGTAAACGCGCGATAAATTCAACCGAAAATACCGTAGAATGGAGTGAATAGGATCGCTTCAAATTGGAAGGTTAATATTGCCGCGTTAATTTCTTTTCAATCGATGGCTTCATATAATATCGGGAGGTCTTGATACTTAATCTTATTACCCTTTTGAAATTTGATTGATGTCTATATGTATTCGTAACTCTTACGATATTAAATTAAAAAGAGGAAATTCAGCGAGATTGCGCTTGGAGATTTTTATATGAAAATTCATAGAAAGCAATTGCAGACCGTGATATCAAATAATCAACCATTATTGATGAATAAGATTACTCTTTTATTTATTTTCGTTATTATTATTGAACTAGATTTGGAAACGCTAAATAATTTTATTTTACTTTTATGATTATTCAAATAAATCAAAAGTATATCACACACACACACATGTGTGTGAGTTAAATTGTTCCGTTTATATGTAGAGAAAACACCGGTATAAAAAGATCTACATTTGATACGCTACCGAATCATTTTGATCGTGATACATATCTCTAGTCAATTTTGTTCTAAACAATGCAACGATGGACAGCGAACAAATCAGTGCGCGTGCACCTAATTAATGCCATGTTCTTGCATCTCGAACGTCACTGCGCACCGATGCAGCCGCGGGTGCTGTCAGTTCGCCTGTCATCGTTAGTCGAAGAAAATCGCCGCGATCGTGTGGGGTTTCCGGTCCGACATGTTAATATAGTTATCCGCGAATTAGCTTGTGATGGAACTGCTGCGGCCTGCTCGAAAGTGTTTGAGCGAACTGCGAGTAATTGCAAGACAGTCAACGACATGTGCTTTTGAAAAGAAATTATTTTAAAGAAATTAATTTTCGTGAGTGCTGGAATTTTTGAGACTCCGTCTAACATTAACGGCAAACAAATAATTGTAGCGAAACGATGAATTAATATAATGGGAGCAAATGCACACGTGGGAGAAAAAGAAAGTGCTTCGAAGTATTTTTGTGCGATATGAAAATGGAAGAAGAGAAAAATCGTTACAGAATTATAATAATTTAACGACGTATTGAATATAAAAATATGGATTATCAATACGGGTTATTAGTACGGGTCGTGTGTGAGGAAAAAGAATTTTATTTCGGAATGTCACAGTTTTCGTGTATAAACATTGCACGAATCAGAAAAAAAAAATAAATGATCTAATAAATTTCACTTAAATCTACAATGAACCGCAAAACAAGAACAATGTCCCATCGCCTATCGTAACATCGTTAAAATATATAGAAGTAAAAATATAATCTTGATTATCCTCATTCAGACGTTCAGGGGAGATGCAATTATGTCCGCCGATTAGTGTGAAAACGAATGAAACGCTGACATTCGTCGACGCTTAATCCGCTATGCGCATTGTAATGGTAATATCGCGCGATTCATCGTCGTGACTTCCCGAATGAGTTTCGCGTCGTTTCTCGAAACCACATCCACGTGCTGGTAAACCGTGGTGCGCATCTAATTAACGCTCGTCGTTTCTCTAACAACGATCATCGGGGAAAGGAAGAGAAGAACACAGGTCGGGGAAGGGGAACGGACTCTTCACCCGGAAAAGCGCGGGAACTTATGCGTAACGCGAAAACATATGATAAATATCCGAACGCGAACAGAAACAAGAGGGTAGTAAGAGGGGACGGGGTAGAGGGAGAGGAAAAGGGTACGAAAAGCGGGGCTGCAGCAGCGGCTCACGCATAATGGGGTTTTCATATTTTCGCCCGTGAATGGCATCGCGCATCGCTGAATCGCATAAATGGAGAGCGCAGCGCGCACGACGACGACGCTGGCTTGTATCAACTGCGCCGCGGCTGCATCCGCGAAACAACAACGAACATACGACGACGATGATACGCGATGAGAGCTACTCGCGGCTTTCGCGCGAAGGTGCACGCGAAAGTCGCCGGCCGAATTGACGACGCGGCGCGGAATTAATGCGTGAGCGTGCAGTTTTTTTTTTTTTTTTTTTTTTTTTTAGAATTCTCCTTCTCTCCTGCAACGTTTCTCTGATTTTTCAATTCTTGCGCGATACGATCTCTCGACTTCAATTTTTATAATTATACCTATCGTGGAAATGTCGATTTTGTGTTTCATATCGTATTTCATATCCCCGAGCAGTTATGTAATATTTCATATTACACGTACCTAGATTTCGTAGTCGAAAACGGAATTTAGCTTTTTAATCTTGCTTTATTGGGAAAATTTGTTTTTTTTAATCGTAATTACAACACTTTAAATTTACGATGTCTAGACTTATGATATCTTGCATCTTTTTCACAGTTCGGCAATCATCGAACAGATAAAACTAGTCGTCCATTAATAAATTTGTTTCTTCATAAATTCCAAGTGAGTTCTACTGTAAAACTTCTCTTCTACATAAATTCCTTCTATATAAGTTTGTGACAAATGTGTATATAAAAAAAAAGAAACACGAAACGCGCAACACACAAGATAAGTGTAGTTTCTCTAAACTTGGAATTACAGGCCATCTCTCTTCCAGTTGCGTTCGGAGAAACTTATGGACAGTAAATTTGAATTTGCACTTTAACTTCTCGGCTACGCATCAAACACACAGAAATCGAGAACGTAATTTAATTCTAGTTGTAATCTTTGTGTTTTTGCGCGGTTTGTATAAAATTTGAATTAAATTTATATTACAAAATAAGGTACAGAAAAGGTCAATATCGAGCAAAAAATTTAGTTGTTGAATTAAATGTGTGTATTAAAGTTCTTTAAGT
>QVOA01009269.1:0-34637 GCA_014825685.1 Pseudomyrmex cubaensis | reverse complement strand
CCCTCCCTCTCTCCCTCCCTCCCTCCCTCCCTTCTCTCATCCTTCTTCTCAAATCCCTTCCGTACAGCTCTTTCATGAAGAGAGAGAGAGAGAGAGAGAGAGAACACGTTCGAATTCATCTACTAACCAGTTCACTTCAAAGGGTGGCTTTACTGTTCGTTCACTCGGCCCTTTCTATGACCGTACCATCATCCCTTCTCTTCCTTTCCTTCATTTCCCTCTTCCCTCAACTTTACCCTTTCGAAAGCGAATTCAATCCGCTTCAAAGACACCATACAATCATCCACCTTTTGGTATCCGATGTTCTACCTCGAGATTTTCCACTTCTTCTTTTACGTCGCCATCGAAAGAACCGACTACTGTAACCACAACATTTTCAATTCGATGAGTGTTTCCAACTATCGCAAAGCATGTACATATATATATACATATAAACAGAGATTTTTACTCCAAACTATCAAGTTTTTCATTACATTATCAATTGATTATTACATCATTGATTGTTATATCTAAATATAATTTTGACATACAAAAACATTACAAAAATTTATTAATCAGTCTTCGGAAAAAGTTCTATTTTAATTTTATAACTACAGAAAAATATATGATATAGTTAAAAGATTAAACAGGAAGATAAGACGAGTGAAAGTAGTACAGTTTTTGCAAAAAACAACATTGCGGTGTCTTTCATCGGCATTTAGGTTCGTGTGGATGAATCCCGAGATAAACGTGCTTTATCTACCGATTGAACACAACCGCGAGTCTTTTCTCCCTCTCTGCTGGCCTTTTATTTGGGCATAATTCCGCTTGACACACAATGCGACAGTTATTGCGTGACAGTGCGGACAAGATTTTTGGAAGTGGGAGATCTTTAAGACGCCATATGTAACCCAGACTCCTTCGTTCTGCTCCCTTCTGTCATCTTATTGTCGCACAAATATTGCCGAGTCGCTAATAAACCCAGCTTCGGGAGACATGATTTACACCATGGCTGAAAGAGAAAGAAAGAGAGGGAAGAGAGAAAGAGAGAAAGAGAGAGAGAGAGAGAGAGATAGCATGGCGCAAATTGCAGAGAGAGGCGCACGTTTACGACTCGTTTTAACCTACCGCCATACACGTATATAATGCATACGTGTGTCTATGTACTTGACTGTGCGAAGAGTGCCGCGGAAAAGTGCTGCGCAGCCGCTATTTGTTTTTCGGTTCACTCAAGCCGCCGGTTATGATCATCGGTGCGATGTAATTATCCGCGTGTTAGCTTTAAGCTTGCGTGTGTACTTGCAAATGTATCCGCTCGGTAGTAAGATCTGTTTCTATTGACGCGTTCAAAATGTACCGAAGGATAATACAATAATCAATGATTTTGGTATTCTTTTAGCTAAAGTAATTATATAAACTGTTTTATAATTCAAATTTAATTTAAATTTAGATAAAAATCTAAGATTTAACCATGTGACCACATACAACGAGATGTAAATGTTGCATAATGTTTTTTTTTTTTTTTTTTTCTAGCGATTACTCTTCCGGTCCCGTTCACTTAGCAGGCGCGTAGCACCTTAACACGATTAATTATACACAACGTCGCTGTCGTTACACGTGGACGCGATGTTCTCGCTGTTCGTAGTCCTGTTTCCGGTCACGTGGCTGCCGCGGGAATAGAGAGGGTCAAATGTGAAGAACTACCCTCATTAGTCGCCGTATATCAAGACATTGGCGCGTGGCAGCGACGTGTAATTGGCGCGCCTCACCTGAAGCAACGTGGCGAGCCCACCCGTGTCGTTCGTGTGTTACATGCCGGCCGTGTGGTAAACGTGTTGCGCGGGGCTGGTCGCCTAATTTATTTACCTCTTCGCGTTCTCCCTTTCTCTAACATGTGTGTAAACCACTCGCAATGGAATCTTTTGAGTTCCCACGCGTGTGACACGGGCGCCGCGGTCCTGTTTCATTTACCTAGCTCAAATATTTTGCGCGGCCGACATCTCCCAGGGTTACACCGAGCGACGTCACCCTTACGCGGAAAAGATAAAAATTGCGGGCGGTGGAGGAATGTAAAAAGTATATAGAAATGCCCGTATGTTTAATGATTGTTGATGTACATGTATAAACAATTACGTACGGTAAATGACCACCGATCAAATTATAAAATTGCAAACATTATAATATTAATGTAAACTTGATGAATGAAATTATATTATATTAATATATTTTATTATAATTTATCGGGGATATATAGAGAGCTCTCTCTCGCGGAATATGCTAGCCGGGATACTTATTAATATTAACCGATAAAATATGGATCGCTAATGATGATACATTAATAATTATCGCCGCATAAAAAATAAATGTAAACAAGCAGATAATTATAACACAAAATTAGGTTTTTGAAATAAACAAATTATCTCGTTAATTAACAATGGAATTTAACAATATATAAAGATATTTTAAAAAAATTAAAAAAAAGAACAGAATAAGACGCGTTTTGAACAACATTTTTTCCAACAAAATATATAAGAAAGATATGAGTTTTTATTTCTTTATATCGTTAAATTTCTTTTTTTTATTGATATCTATTTACAAATGATATAAATAACGAATTAACATATATTATCATCGTTCGCGAAGCCGCGAATTTCTTTTCCAAAAGTTTGCCAACTCGATACCGTTCGATACATTATTCATCTCTTTCTCATCCCCAAATATTATAATTAGCCAGAGTATCTTTGCGGAGCAACGGGGGACTGGTTACGAGCGAAAACCGACGAGCGAAAAGTGGAGATCGTTCGCCGGTGTCTCGCTTTAAATCGACGTGCGGATGTCTATGTATCTAACGCGAACAACTATGTATATTTGCCAGACATAAACGGAATGGCGCGGCGGAGGCACCATGGGGTTGCCGCACCGGGTATCTATGCCGCGCCACTACCCTGTAATAATAGGCACTCAAATATTTCCCGATTAAATATTTGAGATCTCGTTTTTATGCCATTTATTAAAAGCCACAAGTGAAACGCGAACGCGCGTGCGACTGAAATTTACAACCGCAATTCTTTGATTTGAGCATAATATTCGGTTGTCGGAACTCAGATTAGGGTCAGTGAAGCCACGTTATATAAATTTTACTAGATTATTATTGTGTGCAACGTTTAATATCCACTTTCTCGTCTCATTTCCAGTTCTTACTACATAGATATTGTTTATACATTAAAAAGTAATCGCACATATAAGTTGCTTTTCACTAGAGTGAATCGAATATAGAAGATTATAGATATGAAAACATTGGGTGATTAATTGAGTTTTTTACCTGTTAGACATAAAAAAATTTTTTTACGACAGTCAAACATTTTTGTCATCGTTTACTTATTCTCTTTTTCTATTCTCTCTCTCTCTCTTTCTTTCTCTCTCTTCGTTCTTCCCTTCTTCTCTCTCTCTCCTCTATCTTTTTTATTTTTTTTTTTTTTTAGCTTTCCGCCGACATACGTCGTTCAATATCAACATTTTCAGCGGCCGATGCACATTCTCTGCACATATTCCGTTAATTTGCGATTAATAAAAACCGCGACCGGCGATCGGCCTTCTTTTTTTCCTCTCTCCCCTTCAGCCCATCTTTTCATTTTATTCGACGTATATGGTGATTCCGCGATAAGTGACCTCAGCGTATTACCTAGATTACCATTGGCGATTCCCTAGCCTCTCTCTCGCGTTATCCGCGCAGGGATTTTCGATGGTCAGAGTCAGTCAATATATTCGGGACGATGAAGAAGGGGGTGAGAGAGATTCCCGACAGAGGAGCGGCAGAGAAGGGTGTAAAACGGTCGCAAAGGGGAGGAGAGCGGATAGCGAAGGGAATAGGAAGTGGCTAGAGGCCCGAAGGTGGAGGACGAAGAAGAAGAGGAGAGAGATGGGTTGTACGATCGAGGGGGAGTGGCGCAAACATTTGCCTGCCGCCCGGTAAATTAAAAGCACACAGAGAGAAGAGAGAATAGAAACGAGAGAGAGGAGAGTGAGTAAATGAATGAACGAGCGAGCGAAGAACGCGGATCGTAGGTGGCCATCGTTTTCCCTGTTCCTCTGGCTCTCTGCTACACTTCCTTCTCCCCTTCGCGTCCTCTTTCCCCTCTTCCTCATCCGTGTCACCTCGCTCTTCTTGTCCAAAAAGGCTACATAAATGAAGAGACTCACTTCCTACGCGAACATTTTCCTTTCCACCATTGGATCAAACGTGAGCGTACGGTTGTTTTTGGACATTGTCACCGATCCGCAAAGAATCCCAACTTTGTCGAGTTACAATATTTTGTGTTTTTATTTGATAAAAAATTATATACTTATCATTTATGCTGAAATTTATCGTACTAAAAACTTCAAAATAAGAGAGTTCTCTGATCCTCTTTCCGCTGTTCAGAAAATCATATACAATCAATTGAGATTATTATCGCAATTGATATTGAGATTATTATCTCGTCCATCGCAACGCGTTAGTACGCTGACAAACTGTCGACGATCAAGCGACAGGAACTGGCGACGAAACGCTTGGCAATCGAGATCTCCGTGTTCTTATCGCGCGTCATTGCCCTCCTCGTTCCGCTTTGTCTCTCAATCGGGTCCCTTTTATGATTCGTTTGGTTCCCCGTTCTCCTTCACCTCCTGTCAAACGTTCCTCCCTCAACTATGCATGTCGTTTGCGGCGCGCACAGGGGATAGAGCGCGGGGGATGGTAGCGCGAGCCTCTCTGTGTTGACAAGCAAATATTTGTCGCGGCATACACCACCACTGTCAACCACCTCCGCCGCCGCCACCGCCGCCACCACCATCTCCGTCTCGTCAACACATCCATCCTGTTCGCCAACCCTTTCCCCCCCTCTCCACCTACCGTTTCAAGTCGCGTTTTCGCGCGACGGCCCTGAAGACGTTACGGCTCTTTGAAGACGCGCTGAAAATTCCCCGGTAATGCAATGATGACGTTCCGCTTCGAGAATCTCGAGTCTCGGCCTTCGTTGAGGAGTCAGAGATCTCTCACGCGTATATATTTTCAAAGATGGAGAAGAAGAGCTTATCTTTTTTGGTACTTTATCAATTTATTTCTTCTTCTCGCAAAATGTACGGTTTATGATTTTTCGGAATAATAAATAATGATGCGTATATATATGTACGTATATATAATGTGGATTGAAAGATTGAGAGATAAGAGAGTCAAGCATTTGAGATTCATTATGATACTCCCACAGCCAATAACAATATTGTGACAACGTGAAGAATGTTTGATGGAAGGATAAGCCAAAATAACAATCAAACGGAACGGCTTCTCGAATTGTCCTTTGAACTAGATTGAAGTATATATAATTTTTTTCTTAAGAGATCTTAAAAGATTTTCTTAAAAAAAGCTTAGTTTTCATCAATTAAAAGATAGTATAATACTTTTTCTCAAAAATCGAATAAATATGTATCATGTTACTTAAAGTTTTCCTTTTTGTCATCAAAATATTATCTGAATAGTTGTAACATAAATTATTATATACAGTATGTGTTTGAGCAGTTCTCGAAATTAAGTTGAATTTTTCGCAATCATCTCACGCGCAAATCTCCAGCATCGAGAAACTGGAACAGTCGGCGATTGTCGCCAACGACGTTCGGCAACGCTTTATCATTCGATTAACGACCGTACGACGGAAAGTGGGCCAGAAAAAAGAGAATTTCACGCGCACGGGTGGAAACGAAATGCAATTGAGTCTTTGTTGCGCTTTTGACCCCGAAGTCGACTAGACCGGCTAGTGTCTGCTCGTGTGTTTGTCCCGCGCAAACTTTGTTTTTGCAAATAGAACCACGTGTTCCTCCGTTCACCCTCTATATCCCTCCCTCCGTCCTCTTCGTGCACTTCTATCCCTACTTCCGCGCTTCGTTCTCTCTATGTCTCTTTTCGCCCTCTCACCCGTTCTCCCTTTCTCTCATTCTCTTCTTCTCTCTCGCGTTCTCCATCTCTGAATCCACACACCCCTTTGCGCACACATGCGACAGGTGCCCCGCTGGTAAACTATAACAAAAAAGCAAGCTCATTCAGACGATTTGCGCACGATTGGCTTCGCTGTTTGATTAAGGAGTTTATCCGGCATCGGAATTTCGCCGCCCCGATGTTCATTCTCGTTCGAACTGTGTTTCGTATCGTGCAAAAGCGGCTAATAAAATTCTCTTAATGTATATGTATAGTACTGACTATTACCTCGTCAACGCTTGGTCAATTAAATGTCCGGCAAAAAGATATCACTAAAATTAGCACAATCGATGTTCATATGTCGAAAAACTACAGTATCTGCAGCATAATTGTTTTACTCTATTTTATGCATGTTTTTATTTAAATAATAAAATTAATAAATACGAATCTTACGACTCTATTTGTTTAAATTTAAAAGATGACAAAAGTTAACGCATCCAACTAGATTTAGCAAATTTATTCAATGCTGCTAGAGAATGCTGAATCTTAATTTCCGCACGCAAGAGCTATATATTTTCGTCTAAACAGGTTTCTCGTTCTCCTAAAATTTATTGTAATATTGCAGATGTGTCTGATGAGACTGGAGTGCTATAGCATATGATTCGAGACATATGTGCGGCACATACTAATTGAAAGGCCGGTCGGAAGCAACACAGTAGCGAGTCGGACGATTAACACCTTCTGAAGACCACACACATTTTGGGTTCCACGTATCCAAAAGTTATTTTTTTTTTGTTTGAGAAAGTTATATTCAATTGTATATAAAACACGGATTGAATATAAACCACGTAACATTATCAGATAATAGTTTATTTTCATCCATGAAATGTGACAAACAAGTGACGTGATAATGAACAATATCAATAATATAAACCAAATATATATCTTTCTCCACACACACACACACACACACACACACGAGTTTTATCAAGTGTCGAAAACATTTTATCGTTTTAATTAATAATTGGATTTAAGGGACGTCCTCGCATTCCTGTTTTATATCTTCTTATTTATTGTGAATTTATAAACTCCTGCGGTCAATACTGTGTGTGTGTGTTATTTGAACGAACTGCACGCGTCTCGCGCGCGAGAGCGCACAAAAGAATCGTGCCGAGAATGGAAATGATGACGACGGGGCAGATGTGAAAAAGCGACGACTTTCGGAAGTTCATGAAAGTTCGTTTACACAACTCTTTCCCTCGCTACCATGCATTATGCTCTCGAGACGTAGTGACCTGAAATCTTCGACCTCTGCTGGTCTTCTCAAGAGAACAGCAACGCATCTCGTTATTCAGGTGTGCTTTCTACGGGTTTACGTTATACAACGTGTTTCAAAAATCGTGTATACAGCAAAAGTATGATCGCGAATGTAAGCTTTGTTTCTTGTCTTTACAGGCAAAAATATATTTTATTTCTTGAATAATTTTGTTGCATATGTTATATTCTATCATATACATTTCTATATTATTTGTTAAACATTAGAATTTATAATAGCGTGTTTTGGATGATATTTCCAACCTCGCAAATATATATACGAAACGGGAAAACGCAATTTGTATCCGTGGAAGATTCGAGATTCGATTCGACTGATACGAAACGTGTGCATCTTGAGACTGGTGTCATTTTCTACCCGGTATGCTGTCCAGTCGACTATACTTCTTCTGATGGAGTGCTTCGTCCGCGCGCGCAACCCCGAAGAGCACTCGAGGCCGAGTCGAGAGAGACCTCTCTACATGGGTGGTCCATTCTTCTTACGCATGCATTATATAAGTCTTGTAAAGTTCACACTAAGGACAACAGGAGCCGGCCCAGACGGTAGGATTCATTAATTGTACCCGGTGGTCGACCCGCGAAGAATGCAAAGATCGAGTCTGAGTTAGAAGTCTGATAAAAATAACAAAAGGCGTTTTGTTGCAACAGTTTTGCTCTTAAATTCAATACGAATTAATATAGTCTGTTAAAAATAAAAAATTAAAACTTAAATTAATTGTATTTTGGTATTTTATCACAGTTGAACTTACAATTGAGATTTAAATAGATCTAATTTGCTAGAAAGTAAATTTTGTTAAGAAAAGAATTAACACAATTACTTCTTGTATATAATAATACAATAAATCGATATTTTTGAGTCACTCTATATATGCCGCACAGTACGGACAAATTCGAAATCCGTCGGGTGCAAATCCGTCCTCTGATGCCAAAGCATGACTCGAGAATATGAAAGATATTCTCAGAATTAGTTACTATGCGAGATCGTCCACATTGCTACTGATAAGGTTTATTTTTATTCTCTCATCGGTGAGGTGTTGTTGTGAATGATAATATTCTTTTCTGTATAAATGTTACACAAAACACTAATTTCGAGCTTGAAAGATGTTTAATAAAAAATACATCTAGAGCTTATCATATGATTTTAATTTTTATCTTTTTATCGGAAAATTTTATTCATTGAAGAAGCGTGAGAATATACTTACGTGACGAAAGAGTGATGCACAGCAGGATTAACCCTCTTTCGAGAACAGTCCAGGGCAATATGGCCGATTCATCATGGCGTGTTCTGTTCACTCTTCTCTCCTGGACTTAGGACAACGAACACGAGGGACATCAAGCACCAGAAGAGAGCGGGGAGACATTGCCTGTATTTTGCAGATAAGGATAGACCCTATATCGTAACGTTGACAACCGACCCTTTTGGCAAGATCAGATCAGTTCCCCTTCGCCTCTTGGGTTCCGCTTCATCTTCGGCCTCTCATTGGAATTTCACACGACCACGGTCCACCTCGCGAACGTAAAATATGAGATTATGTGATTGATAACAAATCTCGATCAAAACAAAACACAATTGATTTAATATCTAAAGTGATATCTTATACACAGTGTGCATCATTTGTTAATATAAATATATATAAAAACAATGTACATAATGTGTATATGTAAGTGTGAGTAATTATTAAACTTTAACTCTAATATAGATAAATGTTTGATGTACGAATAAGTAGACTATGTTTACACTAAAAACTTAATAATTTTGTAATTTAACTAGAAATACTTTACGCGTAAAACATATATATGTATGTATGTGTATGTATATACTTATAAAAGAAATTTTAATTACAAATACAATTTAAAAAATATTCAGTAATTAATGATTATTATATAATGCTATATGTATTATTTATATATGCAAAATACACATGTACATTATATATTATATACGTACACACATTATATATGTACACACAAGAAATAAGAAAAAATAAACGAAAGAGAGAAAATTATAAACATATAAATTTTTTTAACAGTAGCGTCATCTGTTGACAAGCTTTGCCAAAAACACTTAGTAATAAATATTGTGACATATATTGTAAATCTTTTAGATGATATGTTAATTAAAAAATAATTTTGAAAACTAGAAGATTAAACATAAATTTTAAATACTTGTGTTTTGCAAGGTAATGTTGATAACAGTAATCATATGACTATTGACGGTAATGAAAAACTGACACTATATATAAAATAATCGATCTTTATTATCGACAAAAACGAGTTATTATCTGTCGGTATTTACAAAAAATTATTCCCATAAGATGTTGATAATGTAGACATCTTTAGTGTTTATAAACAGAACGTTTTAAAAATCTTGATCTATTAAACATTTAGGCAAATTGATGAGAAAGATTATATATAAACTGGTACACCATAAAATAATATAAAATATAAAAAAAATTATAGAATAAAAATAAGAATAAGAATAAGAATATAATATCTCAAAGATTTCTTTTTCTCACGTTTATATTTGTGAAATTAAGTCAGATTTATGTTTTAATAAAAAACATATCTATGCTATATTACATTATACTTAAAAAATATCTCATAAAAGACAACGTAACACTCACATGTTCTTTGTTTAGTTTTATTAACATTCTTCTGACATTTTCGTTCTACTGACAATCGCAGACGAATATCGATAAAGTAAGTATAATGCGTGATGATATGACACAAACAGAGTGGGTAGCTACATTAATAAATCGAACTTTTGCGTAACATGCAATTACATAAAATTCACTAACGTGTATGAGTGCAGTAGCGAATAAACTATTGTACAATACATAAATACTTTACACGAGTAACTTACAACTGATGTTATATAATTTATGAATCTTCTATGGTAAGCCGGTTTTCGTTTTATGCTGTATAAAGTGCGGAAAGTATTTTTTACCTATTGCGTGACAGTTAGATGAATTATCTATTCATTCTGTCTCGTACAAATAATATCCCTTGTCATCGGAAATATTAATATAGTATCTAAAGAAAAGAAGGAGGCTTCGTTTTTTTACTGTGAACACTATATCACTCACAGTGTTCAGTCATAAGGATATAAACATTCGGAGTATTCCTACTTTTTCATATAATTATATTTAATAGTACGTATAACGTACATCTACAGTTGTGATATGTAATTTTCTTAAATATATATTACCTGAATGTGTAACAAGCGATGCTTGAAAGTATTTGTGACAGATATTTAAAGTTAACAACACTAAAAACGAAAGTGTATGCAATAAAAACCTTGTTAGACTACATAAACAAATTTTGTACACAGCAAATCGTGAAACACAAAATTTGACATTGATGATAATAATATGTATAATATAATATTATTATTATACCATTAAATATATTACAATAGTATAAATATAATATATTAAATAAAAGTGACATACAAAAATATATTATAACTAACTATATATATTCAATTTGTGAAAACTCCTCGAATATTGTTTTATGTCGGAGCAAAATTAATTGAATTTCCAAGTTTCTATTACATTTCTCTTCCTACATACAACAAAAATTTTGTTAGATGAGACCTCATTAGACGTCTTCATGCAATTTCTAAAAAAATTTTAACTTGCGATCTTATACTTTTTCACACGTACATATACAAGATGAGAAACACACATCCGCTGAAATTTACACTTACGCTTTGCGCGATCGCGGGATGCGTACAACCGCTTTCGTGGACGTCGTTAATGAAACAAAGAATATACACCGTTCATAGATTATTACTGATATCCATAATATTCACATTGATGACATCTCAATTAATAAACATTATACTGAACATTGATAAATCTAACGAATATAACGACACTATGTATATGACGTTGGCGGTACTTATCGGAAACTATAAATTAATTAGCATGTGGATAACTGCCAAAAATATAAGATCAGTAACCGATATCTTCACAGAAAAACTTTTTAGATCATTAGAATCATGTGAAGCAATAATACAACAAAAATATACTAAAGTGACAAAGTAGGTATCACTTTTGGATACATCAGTCATACGTGCACTTATTACTCATTGTGTAATACCTAAATTTTGAAAAGTGTAACAAACAATTACAACTATCAAATTGTTACACAAGCACAATGGATTAATGTATCTTATACATATATAATATTGACAAATAAATAAAAAAAGAATCTTTTATTAAAGTTTTAAAGGGTTATATTTTATAGGAAATATGCGATGTGGTATTATATGCTCGTCCAGATAACGGTCGTAGGAATAATTGTGAATGCTTACTTCACGAATTTCATGAAACGAAACTTGACATATAGAGCATGGTTGCCGTTTGATTACACATCTCCTGGTATATTTTTTCTCGTGTTTACTCATCAAATGTTAGGCGTGTCAATCGCCGCGGCTGCGAATGTTGCTTGTGATCTCTTAGTATCCGGACTTATGCAACAAATTTGCTGCCAGTTCGAGATTTTGGAGTATCGATTAACGAAATTCTCGAAGAGTCAATATATGCTTCGTGATTGCGTACGTCACCACGAGCGTATATATGAGTTAGTTTTTTTAAAACAATAATTTTTGTTACTTTAAAAAGTTAAATCACGTGTGCACAAAATAGTTTTGTGTGCGCGTTTCTCTGTTTATATAGAATTTTCTTTTTCTAAAAATATATTATATTAGAAAAATATTTATATATATATGTGTATAATAAAAAATTAAATTATTTTTATCTGTTTTCCAGATATGCGCATACAGTAAATATCAGGTTTGCGCATCTAATCGCTTTTCAATTTGCAGTAAGCATGCTAGTAGTGTGCGCTAACTTGTATAAACTGGCTACCACATCTCTCAACTCGAGTCTTTTTATAATAATCCTGTATACAGCTTGCATGCTATCTCAGATCTTCTTATATTGTTGGTTTGGAAACGAACTCAAGTTAAAAGTACGTGTTTTGTCAAACATAAATTTAATAATTGTAATAACTTCAATAAATATTTTCGAAAATTATTATAATCTTATTTTGATATTGTACTCTGATTTTACTTAAGCTATGATATAATTACAAAATTTCTCATTATATTATAGAGTCTTGAACTAGCAAGTAATATATACAAGCTAGAATGGCAAAAACTGAACAACAGCAGCCAAAAAGATCTTGTGCAAATTATGAGACGTACGAGTACTCCTATTGAATTTAATAGTGCGATTATCATCACATTGAATCTTGAATCATTTATGTCTGTCAGTATCAGTTAAGTATAAAAAAAAAAACAAGAATATATTATAAACATGATAATTATGTCTGTAATTGTTTACAGCTGCTTAAAACGTCTTACTCGATTTACAATGTGTTTAAACACACGTAGATACGTCAAAAACAAATATGTTTAACGTACCTTAATGGTGGGAACTACCTCGTATAGTATAATGTGATCGACGATAATAACGATTATTTCGATAATTGTATGTAGAAGTTCAAAAAAATAAAATTTCACAAAAATTTTTAACAATTATTTTGTACCAAATATTCAGATCAGATATCTATATGCATATCTTTAAGTAATATGACAAGTTGTATATACGAGTAAATCTACTGAAGGAAAAGTTTGCTGGTTCACGTTATTGTCAATTTTTGTGTTGAATTAACATGTTTTTCTTACTTTATCTATCTATTTATTTGAAGAAAAAGAAAATAGGCACGTTATACATACAGACGTGAATCATAGCTAATATTATTCCAATGTTTTGACATATTCGTTGCATAACATTGCAGATGACTAAATATGTTACATTAATAATAAGAATGAGGAAACTATAATAAAGCATTCGCAGAAACAATGAATTAATAACGCACCGTTGTCAACAAAATTTTAAGAGATATGTATATTTTTCTCTCGTGTGTTTCATTATCTTCACGAAAAAAAAAGAGAAAAAAACTGATAATGATGTAATTTTCCAGTAAGGTCGTATCTTGAAAGAGATTATTGCCATCGTAAAAATATATTATTCATGAAACTCATAAAAGTATTATTTCGCAAGAACCTGTTGACTTGATGCGTGGATATTACGGTAATGACAGACGTAGATATGAAGAGGGATTGCGACAGTGTACTGCTACTTGGAAAATCGCATCGCGAAGCTACAGACATTTGACGTATATTGTTCTCTCACATTGATTTCTCATTTGTTAAAAGCAATAAGAATTAGAAAATGTTTATATGTATATAGTATTTATGAGAACTATTGAAATTACTTTTAATGATAGTGAAAAACAAAGTGTGTCTCTATTTCAATATAAAATTTGCAATTTAAATTGATGACTGATATCGATTTATTTTTACCTCTTTCATATAATTTTTATCGTTAGGGAAAGTCATTTTTTGATAGGTAATATAAACAGTGTATATATAATAATGTAACTTGTCGACAATATTTAATATATAAAAAAAGCAAATTAAATTTAAAAAATGCAACCGCTAAAGTTCACACTTCTAATCTGCGCGTTTGCCGGATGTTGGCAACCGTCTTCGTGGACTGCAATATATAAACATATAATTTACAAAACGTACTCGCTGTTTCTCGTTTCCTCGTTATATTTATTTTCGATGTCTCAATTTATGAACATCGTGCTGAACGTTGAGAATTCTGACGAGTTTACCGATTCTTTATACATGATGTTAACTGTATTCGTCGCAGGCTATAAGCAAGTTTATATGTGGGTAGATCGCAAAAATGTCATGATGATAATTAATGTACTTAAAGAAAAACCTTTTGCACCACGTGAAGCACGAGAAGAAATAATCCAACAAAAATTTGAAAAACAGGCCCGGTAAGTGATTTAGAATTTTACTATCAAATTACATCGTAATTTCTTCAACAATGATGATCTAATAATATAGTTTACATATCTGATTTTTTTTAAATACTGTAAATTAATCTATATAATTGCATATATGTATGTTACAGAAAAAGTACGTTGCGATATTTGATTCTCGTTCTAGCTGCGATCATATCGGTAATTGGAACGTCTGTTTTTCTGGAGTTCAAAAGAAGGAACTTGACATACAAAGCATGGATTCCGTTCGATCATTCAAATTTTGTTGTATACTTTCTTGTGTACTCTTATCAATTAGTAGGCATGGCAACTTCTGGTATAGTAAACGTTGCTTGTGAGAGCGTAATTAGCGGACTGTTGCTGCACATCTGCTGTCAGCTCGAAATTTTGGAGTATCGATTGACAAAACTGACGCATGGTGAAAATATTTTACCCGATTGTATTCGTCACCATAATCTTATCTTTGAGTTAGTTCTTTTAACGCAAGTTTTCCAAAGCTGTGGACTGCATGGAAAATAATATTTCGAGTAATCTCATTAATTGTTTTATTTGGCTAACAAGTACCGCAAAAAATTGGGTTTTACTTTCTTGGATTTATTTATTTAAATTTGTTTTTTAAATATTCTTTCTATCTTTATATATATTTAATATTTAAATATAAATCCAAGTTTTCATATTAAAAAATTTTGAATGTTTCTATTCGTTCAGAAATCAATGTTCCGTTTACTTACAGATATGCGTACACAGTGAATAACATGTTTGCAAAAATAATTGCCCTCCAGTTTGCAGTGAGCATGTTGGTAGTGTGTTCAAACATGTATCGAATAGCGATGGCAACGGATTATGCGACCTTTATTTCATTATCGGTATATACGGGTGCGATATTGGCGCAAATTTTCATTTATTGCTGGTTTGGGAACGAAGTCAAGTTAAAAGTTAGTCTAATATATAAAGTATACTTAAATATAATTAGACAATGAAAAACAAAAAAGGAAACAGATTATATAATTTAAAATAAACATATATCAAATGTGTTTCTTTTATGTGTAATAAAAGCAATAATTTGTATTTATAGAGTCTACACTTGGTGAGTGGTATTTATAATATTGAATGGCCAACACTTAGTAATAACAACAAGAGAAATCTTCTAATTATTATGAAACGCTCATTAACTCCTATCGAATTTAGTAGTGTATACATACTTACGCTGAATCTTGAGTCGTTTGTAAGTGTAAGTATCTAAGCAATAGAAATTTCTTTAAGTACTCATTACACAAATACTTCTATCTAAGCTTTCTTACAGTTGCTTAAAATGTCATATTCGATATATAACTTACTACATCAAACCCAAGAATAATTAGTCTGATTTAATAAACAAAAGGTTCTTATTCACATTTACCTTGTTGAAATAAAATCATAGAAATTGACATATAGAAATAAAGTTGAAAAAAGTAAAACGGAAAATTTTTTAAATATTTTCCAGCATATAACGCTGAACCGTTCACAATAAATATGCGTACTAAAGGTATTATCGTGTAACAATGTAATAGAAAACAACGTTTTAAAATTTTATAAAAGTAAAAATTACACAGCTATAATATTCCAGAAATCACAATTGCACATATCTGTCTAACTAAATTTTTTATAAAAAGAGATATTGTGTATACAAAAAAAAACTAAAAGTTAAACTTCCTTATTTAACATAAAGTAGATATATGTATATATATATATATATATATATATGGGAGAAATAATATGATATTCTTACGTTTTTAAAAGAAATTCGCAGAATTTTCTTCTCAGAATATATTTGTCTTGGCTTTTTATTTCCTTATTTCTGTGAAAATAACGAGATAAGCAACTCTTTCTTTAACAAAGAATATATGGCATGTGTATATTCCGTCTTTATTCATGAAAATATTATTCTGAGAACACTGCCACAAGTCAGTATTATGATAATAGATACTAAAGATGAATATAAAAGGGTTTCAGTAGATAGGACAGTGTAGAGTCGTGAGAGGCTATAGATTAGCTTTCATAAATATTTCGGCAGCCTTTGTTATATGTTTTTAGCTTTTGTATATTTTCTTCTTTTTATTCACGACAAATATTGTTTAAAATAGCTTTGATACTACTCGGTGCAAATATGAAATAGAATACTCGGAATGCACTACGACATTTAAGATGAGCATACTGAAATTTACACTTGTAATCTGTACAGTAGCCGGATTATGGCAACCACCGTCATGGTCGTCGTATAAACATATAATTTATAAAATTTATGCGGTGTTTTTGATCTTCTCATTTTACTTATTTACAATATCGCAATTTATGAACATCGTACTGAATGTCGATAACTCTGACGAACTCACCGACTCAGTGTACATGATGTTAACCGTCTTCAATGCGGGCTATAAACAAGTTTGTATTTGGATAGATCGTAAAACTGTCAGAATGATAATCAGCATTCTCACTGAAAGGCCATTTAAGCCATCCGTATCAGATGAAGTAATAATTCGAGACAAGTTCGAGAAAAGAATACAGTAAGTAATATATTATCAAAATGCCATCCACGCATTGTTTACATATGTATATATATATATATATATACGCTTTAAGTGTATAAATTACTATAAATATCTTTTAAATCACCTAATAAATTTTGAAATATTTCTGATAAATTTGTAGGATCAATACGTTACGTTACTTGACTTTCGTGGGTATAGGAGTTATTTCAGTATTTTTACCGTCTGTTTTTATGGATTTCATGAAAGGAAACTTGACATACAAAGCATGGGTGCCATTCGATTATTCATCTCCTTTTAGATTTACTCTTGTTTACATTAATCAGATGATTGGCATGTCAATGGCCGGCCTAGTTAACGTCGCTTGCGAAAGCCTGATTTTTGGACTGTTATTGCATATGTGTTGTCAATTCGAGATACTGGGATATCGGTTGACAAAAATTACACAGAATCAAGACGTCCTACGTGACTGTATACGTCATCATAATTTTGTATTTCAGTTAGGTTTTATTTTAATCATTTTTCTCTCTTCTTTCTCTGAATCCGCTTTCGATTTATATGTTGTTGTTTCTCCTTACTGTCTCTCTATCATAGATTCGCGTATACGATGAACAAAATGTTTTCAAAAATAATTTCTGTTCAATTCGCAGTGAGCATGTTGGTGACATGTTCCACTTTGTATCGAATAACTATGACAAAAAATTACATGCAAATCATTCCATTAATGTTATATACAGGCTGCATCCTAACTCAGATTTTCATCTATTGTTGGTTTGGAAATGAAATCAAATTGAAAGTATATGCTTCTGACTTTCTCCTACAGTTACATGATAAAGCTTTAATTAATTCAAATAACTAGAATAATACTAATACCTTATTTCTGTTATAACGTGTGCAATATTTTTGTTTGATTTTTTTATAGAGTGTTGAGATGATGAATAGTATTTATAATGTAGAATGGCTGACACTTAGTATTAGTAGCAAGAGAAGTTTTCTCATAATTATGAAACGTACGATGTTTCCTATCGAATTTAGTAGCGCATACATCATTACAATGAATCTTGATTCATTTGTAGTTGTAAGTACATTAATTAATTAAACTAAAACTAATTTTTAAATAAATATATTGCAAAACTATTTACAATAACTTTAATTATACTCTCATTGTTTTATACAGTTACTTAAGATGTCGTACTCGTCTTTCAACTTGCTACGTCAAACTCAAGAATAACAATAAAAAAAATAAAATTGATAAAATAAAGTAGTTCAGAATCAGAATTTAAGTATCAAATTGCCACATTTTTATTTCACATATAAATGTATCACAAGTTTATTAAATATTTTTTATTTTAATGCTATATATAAAAATAAAAGTCATTTTTTCAGTTTGTCAATATTCAATGGAATACTATAATTATACTTATATAATCATTTTTTCCTGTTACATAAAAAGACAAATAAATGATTTATTTCTTACGTAAAAAACAAACGTACTGTCATACACATACATACATTAAATACACACATTGCAATCTAACAAACACTGACAATAAGTCTCTACATAACAAAACTGAGTCTCTATATAAGAAAATAATGAGCGCTAATTAAGCCTTCACGGCTTGTTGTTTGATTATTTAAATAGTGTATAAAATATATTTATAAAATAATATTTTATATGTATATACTTACATATTTCTTTAATTCTTATGCGATCTTCGATTATATGCAAAAATTTGTTTTATTCATATATTATATGTAATTTATTATAAATTTCTAAAAGTTAAAATTTATCTGAAAGAATGTTACTTTGTTCGTGTAAAATTGTTAATCAATTCAATGATTATGCAAAAAATGATTTCAGTTATAGTTCGCAAGCATCATCGTTCTCGCGTTTCCTCCAGATTTGTTTTGTAGATTGGTCTACAAGTAATTTTTGCAGAATTACTGTTGGTCCTCACTTGCATATATTTTGGTCGTTTGTGTCTCGTCTTCCAATAAAGATAAGTATACAATCCTGCCAGCACGGTGCCTAATCCATTCAAAGCAAACGAGATGATAACAAGAAGCTTCAGAGTATTTTCTACTTCGGGACAATTAAGGTCCAAATATCTAATAGAACATACAAATTATTTTATATTAGTGCATACAATGTTACAATTGTTATATACAATGTAGAATAATATAATAAACAAAAAACATATGAGTAAAATAAATTCTTCAAAACTCAAAATATTTATGAAGCGTGTTTTTAGATTTTATACTTTATATATGTATATATATATATATATGTCAAAATAATACATTATTGTTGCAAAGAGAAATTTACGTTATAACTTTCTACGATTCTTCAAAGAGTCTCTTTACGACGCTCCAAAGAATGTGACAGCGCTCGATTTTATGGCATACCTGATTGCACCTTTGAGTGAATCAGACGGCTCGTCACGTGGCCTGCATACGCACGTGGCATTTAGTACCTGTGCCGGAGTGCATTCCAATATCTTGAGACGCGAAAAATGCGCTACAGAGAATATGAACGCGCTTCCGCACGCAATGGTTGCTACAACCGTCAGAAATACGCTAAACATCTGTTTAACACAAGAAAACAAGCGAGAGATGAGGTAATGACACTGCATGTGTGTATATTTGTAAACATTTATGTAATTAGTGTGTCAAAAAAATTATATACACAAAAAAAAAAGAGAGAGAAAGAAAGTCTCAGTGAAATAGAATTCTCTCAAGTGAAAAGCAGAATTCTTTTTTACAATTCAAAGTTTAAAGATATCGTAAGTAATGCAAAAACGTATTATTAATAAAATATATATTAGTATAGTATTATATTTTTTTATTGAAATATATAGAATGTTATGTAGATAATATATCTTAACATTACGAGAAATTAAAAAAGAAGCTGATTACTACATGAGTCAGAGTTTTGAGATTTTTTTAATCTATGTATGATTCATATAGAATTCTTACCTTTATACAAGAAAGACAAAATCCAGGAGACATATTTGGATATTCTTTTTTAAAACAATATAACAGACAAATTCCGAAGCTTCCTGATAGTAAGAGCTAGATATTAAAAATATGTAAAAACTATTAGATAAATGAACACAAAAAGACAATAATAGAAAAGATCTAACAATTTATATTATGACACTTACAGGTATTCCGCTCCAGTACGGATTATATTCGACAGGGAGATGTGGTGCCCAAAGCAACAACCATAACGATAGAGAAATCACCGCAATACCGAGAATAGTTTTCAACGTCGCTAGACATAGAGCTATTCGTCGATGATAGACCAAAGGAGGTATGAACTTTTCTGGACCTAAAAGTAAAGTCATTTTTGTTTTCGTTAAATATTGCAGAATTTATTACGTACATATATATATTTATAACAGCTTCCAATTTTTATTTTACAATATGAAAATTGTAGAATTTTTCAATTTATAGTGCTTTTATCAAACATTTATAAATTTTTTCTTCTCTGAAAAAAAGGCATATAAACTCGAACAATACACCTAATAACTCGATCATAAAACAAAGTTATAAATAAATCCAGAGAGAAAGTAAATTGTTCCTTTGTTTTCTACCGCGATTCACATTCTTTTTTACAGTCGTAGTATGGAACTATTCTTAAAAGAATAGTAATTTATGATAGTTGATAATTTTACAATGCAACTCGTTGCATCTGCTGTGAACAATCTTGCGAGATCTCTCGAGTCGTAGACAGTCAAGACATCGCCTTCAGAGGCGATCGATCGCCTATTAAGTAATTCCACTTTACAGGTAACCGACATTTTCATGTTGTTTGCTACGACACACATTTCCTTCGTAGCGTAAACGGACGACCGATATCCCGCGGTATCAAGAAACGCGCAGAAAGAAAAGAAAGGAGATTTTATAGCACGGCGTCGTCACCGTCCCTCCTTACAAGGCATCCCAACCAGGTGATTGAACGTTGTGTCCTTGTCGTATTAAAGCAGGAAACGCGCCCACTTAACCATTACACACATACATACACATACACAAAATTAGTGACGACTATTTTTCTCAAAGCGAACGCAAAACGAACGCGCAGTTATTTTACAATAGCTCTATTTCTTGGTTTTATTTAAATTATGGAGATTTTTTTCAATTAAAATTGTAAAGCATACAGTGGCGAAGATGCTTTTATCCGGTTCCATCTTCAATCGCGTTAATGTAATAAAGTTACAGCTAGCTATTTATTTGTGACCTTACAAACTTTACAAGCACCTAATATTTGCAATTTGTCTTCGTATGCACGTATCGATTGTATCGAACACATTGACTACGTGAACGACCTCGCTCATGTAACGCATGCATTATAACAAAGAGATAACAATGTTCAACGCAGTTTTCGTTGATACGTTGTGTCGTTACGGCCCGACAAATTCGCCACAAAGTATACAGCCTACGTATACGCATAACATGGAAATATACTGGGTGGTACGTTTTCATTATTTGCTGACCCCGATGCGTGAATAATGCTAATGATGTATGTAGCTTGCGTAAGAAACGTCTCCGAGGATAATTGAGTAATTGCCCTTTGTGCCGATCAGCGGTCATTAAATGTCTCAAATGAATTATTCAGTTAATATGCAATAAGTAAAACTTTTAGTAACATGAAATTGAGAAAAAAACAATTATTATGCAAAATGTTGATCTTTAAATAAATTGATTAGCCCGAATGACAACTCAAGTAAATATGTGTTCTGTATGAATCTGTTTGTAAAAAATTTCGTCATAAAATTGTTTATAAGTCTACAAAGCTTTTAAATCGAACAGCGGCGCCAACTAACGCGAATGTGCGTCCGTCTTTTTCAAAATGAGCACGGATTACGATTACGCGACGTAAGGACGCCGACAATTGGGCATAAGAATAGCAGGTCGGTCTACTAGCTTGTCCCTCCCAGTCCCGAAATAGAGTCAGGACCATGGTGAATATACGTGAACGACCGTTGAAGAGTGAAGCGGAATTACGGTACGTACGCATTTCATCAATTCCGTCCCTTCGTGCGTACGCACGTGTCGGTAGTATTTCCTCGCGAAGGAACGGCAGTTGCTCAGATGTAACACATCATTTCTTTTGCTTTAAGTAGTATTTGAACATCAACATATAGAAATATATAGTTGATGGCGTGATACTTTTTTTTGAATTTTTATTTCTTGTGAAATTATTTTCTCAGAACAGTCGACAGAATTTTACAAGTATAATGCACTAAAAGTAACGTGTAAGAGTTAATTGCGGTGCAAAATAAGGCAATTAAAACTTACGATAAATTCTTTGTACTTGCTCACACATACGCATTTCGAACGCATACCAAAAAGGAGCACGCGATATGTTTCCGGTCCGGTACTTCCGCTATCTGCGGAGAACCATGTGCATCCACTTTAAAGTGCTGTACGTGCGGTGGGCAGCGAAGCAAGAAACGTTTTAAACTCGATGGAATATACGCACAAGAGAGTACCTTCCTCAGGAAAAAATAAGTCTGTTTTTTTTTTTACAAGAACCAACATATATATACTATTGTTTACAATATATGTTTACAATAGTATATAGTATGTATATATTTACTATTTATTTACAGAAAATATTTTTGAAATTTTTTATCTGTTTTTATTTATCTTATCCGTTTTATCTTTGATAGAAAGAAGGTTACATCGTAACATTAAGATATTTGTTTTATGAGTGCATTTTTATGGACACGCCTATTAAACGCATGAAATTGTACATCGATCCTCTTTAAAAAAGTTCCGTCATCGCACCCCGTTGTCGCATTTTCATCACTTCTGGCGCTTTTCATTATAACTGCCATTTATATCGTGCGCATTTTACGCTATCTAATTACCGCGATGATAAAGAACCGCGCTGCACTTTCCTACGTTCACGGTGACGCTAATTGTAATCTTCCTGTCTGCCTTGGCAGCAACCTCGGTCCTGTCGGGCGACCGGCACACTAACAGGAACAACAATTCGTGCGCTTGTTAACGCAAAATTATACAGTCGCGGTTGTAATGTGTCGCGCGCGAGAAGCTATATTATCGGAAGAAATCGAAAAAATCAAGCTATACCGGCCCGGTTGCATTCCATTCAGCTGGGAAGCAAGATTCTCTCGCGAGAGAAATCAATCGTGGATATATCGCCGTAAAAATCAAATAATCATATATGCTCGTACGCATATATTTCATCAAGAAGAACGCAAAAAGAAGTTGTTGCGTCTTTTCTCATCGATCCTTCGCTTATTTATGCGCATATTCTTAAGCATATTCAGAAAAATACTTGCCTTTAGATAATGTAACTTTTTTGGCGGTTCTAATACGTGTGGTAACTGAAATAAAGACAAAAAAAAAGTGTGCCGCATTTAAATAATCGAAAGTAATCGTAAATCGGCCACGGTCAAATGTGTTATCTAAGTGCGTTACTCAAAACAGATTTGCACACAATTTCCAATTTTTATTCTGACTGGTTCAAAAACAAATTTTTCTCATGACGACAAGAATGAAATAAAAAGGTCTGGATATAAGAAGCGTCTGCCTATACTCACAGTGGCCGGTCCGATGCATTACGATCATCCTGCTGTGCCTCAGGGAATTTCTTGTGGGTGTATGTCGTCCGGCTATTTGACAGGCTGCCAAATTGACAGGAACTGTGGTTGACAAGCAGTTGGCCATCGATGGTGCACGACCGAACTCTTTCTCTTTATTATCTCCGCGGCCGGTTCGTTCAATGTTACCAGTCGACACCGCACCTGTCAACAATAAAACATTCAGTAGAATTACTCTCAGGCAAATATTTTTTCCGCATCGTCTGTTATATCTTCTTGTAATAAAAAAATTAATATTTTATCGGCATGTGTTTTGCGGAACACATGGAAATTCAGAACGATAAGATTCCGCACACTGAAAACATCTGAAGTGGAACAAACAGGTCAACTTGACTTGAAAAAAGATTAAAACAAAGCGAAGATATAAAGGCAAATGAGCAATTTAATTTATCACTACTGTGTCCTTCTTTTTTTTCTGTAATTCTTACGTCAATTTCAAGTATAGATTGAATTTTTTCTCGTTAACATTTCAACAATATATTATTCAGAGAAACAACATTTTTCACATGAAAATGATTATAATAAATCACTCATGTTTGTGTGTGTAAAGATTAATTAAAGGCTAATAAATAAAACAGCTTGTAAAAAAGCAATTAAATGCTAATTTACGAAATAGCATGACAATTACATTGAACGATAATTAAAACATAGGTGAGATAGAGAATATAATGAATACACAATAAAAAGCATAATCAAGAAAGAATAAAGCAAATTCACTATAAAAATTTAGTTTTTTAACTCACTTTTAACTTTGGCAGTGTGAATCTTTGATACGTTGCCTGTGCTGACGGCGCTAGTAACTCTATTATTGTTGTTGCTAATATTGTTGTTATTATTGCTTTGATTAACATTGGATGTACCGTTGCAGTCGCGGATGTAAGACATTGCGCCAATCATGTTCGGGCTAGTGAACGGTGATCCTGGGGGAGGTGTGTTTGACGACATCACGTCTGGAGTCTGAAAGAGAATCATATTAATTGGTAAATACTCCTTGCTAATACTTGCGAGAACTGTAGAAGCTCCGAAAGTTTTGGCGGGAGAGTTGCATATATTGATCATCGTAAATTTCAATGAGACTTATAATGAAAATTAAATGAATTAAAATAGAATTGAAAAAAGAACGATAGACGATAGACAACGCATTGCTCTGTATTTTTTGTTTATGAAAAAAAGAAGATAATGCAACTAAAAAATCTAAAGAAATCAATCTTCGATCAATAACAAACGTCAGTTACAGATTATACAAAATCTTTTTTCATCGAAACACAAAAGCAAAAATATTTGGTAAATAAATCGTACCTTGTAGTTGTCGTATAAGCTTACAGGCCGGCTCCTCGGCGGGCACTGAATCTCTTCTACAGGCTGCATCGTACCTATATTATGACAGTGACCCTAAGGGATGCGCGCGCAACTTTACGGAACGTCCTTCACATAGGTCGCTCTCCCTTTTTTTTCTTCACTTTCGTCGGATCTGTGAAGATGCGACACATAACAAGATCGTAATTAAAAGGGGATCGTAACAATGCGAATGTGCATTGTTATGTGCATAATTATGGCACGTAATTTCACATGTATATAAAAAGAATAATTACGTCTCACATGTTTCAGTTAAAGAGCAATAATTATTGAATCGCTGCGGTATAAGAAGTTTGATTTATTGCATACTTTGTCTAGTTTGTAGTTAAAGCTATTTATATAACGAGATAAATACAGATTAGTAATGTATAAGTCTCTTTTTTTCAAAACTAATGGCTATTTAATTATTGCATTCAATAGATATTCATACTAATGCTTTCAAATAATCAAGATATTTTTACACAGAAAAAATTTTATTTATTTATTTATACCCTGTTTTTTGTCAGCTGTTACAATGCATCGCTGCTATCAAAGTGACATTTAGATTCATTTGTCTTTTGCTGGGGACACTCAGCTTCTTCGTTTCTTCTGCAGTCTATGTCTTCAAAATGTTTCTCTCATCGAATGACTCACGGCCAATCCGCCGGCAATTTTGGAAGAGAATTTCCTCCTAATCCCATCCAACGTGTCGTAAGTCACGTACGTTGTCAGGGATGCGTTTGTGCATAAAACAGAGGGTGATCACGCGTCTCGGGAGAGATAAGCGAAATCGAAGATCGGTGTTTTCCCTGAGCGTTCCACGTGCTTGGTCACGTGTGCCGTGCATCCATCACTCCATAAATGTCTGGAAAATTGAGAAAAATTGCTCGTGTAAGAGCGGCTTCGAGGTCGATATCGTTTATTTAGACAGATCGGTTCATTTGAAGCATGACTAAACTCTTCTCTCAAAATATCCAAAATTATACTTCGATGTGTGTCTGCAGAAGATATAGGCTGCTTCTTTTGAAAATGATCAGTTTACACAAGCATGATGATTTGATAATTATATTATTAAATAAGCATGAGTCAGTAACTTCTCAAGAATGTGCAAATATACTGTGTATCTAATAATATATTGTATTGCATTACAAACATTGTAATGTAATTTTGTTCGAGAGTATAATTATTGAATTGTAATTATTATCATGCGCTCTACAACGCTGCGCTCTACAGCGATGCTGTAAGAAAAGACACGAAAACCTGTATAAACACAGCAATATAAAATAAAATGAGAAGAAACCCGCTTGGAGACTAGAACATCACTTGGTAAATAAAAATTCTCGCGAGACGTCACACTCGGCGGCGCAGAAGATCTCGATTTTTGCGGAAGTCGTTTCACCTTTCTTGGTTATCTCACGAACTACTCTGCTGCTGCACCGCAAGAAAAAAGAGAACGATAAGTATTTCTCCGTGGGAAACTCCGACACAAATTACGTTATGGCGGCGTGTCTCAACGTCTACGGCTTCTTTCAGTCTCGCGAGACACTTAAGTGCTGATGAAACTTTGATTCCGACTTTGCCGCATGATTTCCCATGCCATTAGTACGAAGGTATTCCTTGCTTTTATGCGGTTTTTAAAGCTACGGTTTATAACCGCAAAACTTTTGGCTTTCAAAAACTCGCGCGAGAAAATTGCGCTATCAGTTTTGTCGAATGAGTGAAAAATGCTAAAATCAAAACAAAGAGACTTTGGCATACGACTAGGTATTTTTTTTTTTTTTACTATTCCATTAAATTCATTGCTAAGTCATCGTGACTTTAAGTAAAAATGTGTTTATGAAGTGATTCTCTGACAAGAAAGCAGCGAAGTGTCGCGATAGTGGTGCGCTCGACATCAATGTATTCAAAATCTTTTTTCCTCGTTTCTTTGCAAGAAAATTGCAACTGTGCGCAAGAAAAGACAAAAATGATTTTTTTAAAGTAATTCCCTCTTAAAACTTGAGAAAAAAATAATTTTGCTATGCAAGATTAATCACTAACAATAAGATATAAATTGGGTAATATGATACGCGCGTGAATTTGATGAGTTGTTCTCAATATCTGTCGAGTCAGCTGGAGCACTGTGCATAAATGACATATGTATATTTTTTGCAAGAGTTCTCACGTTACTTCATACATATCTTACTAGACAGTGAAGTGACATAAAAGCACGTGACTCTCAACCTAAGCTCAACTCGTTAAACATTCTTTCAGAAGCGATTTAATACTTGGTTGTTAAGTATAAGAGAAAAAAAATCGTTAATATATTTATCTTCTTATTGAATCATTTTTGTGAGAAAAAGAAATTTCGAGATTTTAGCATATCAAGCACAAAGAAATAGAATGAAAAGCTTTTGTGTGACAAAAAGCTGGTGCGAGTAGCGCTTAAGGGGACTTAATGGAGAAATGACTTATTTCCAGCTGTATAACTTGAATACAAGTCTGTCGTAGGTAGGTCACAATACGCACGCGTCGTTGGACATTATATTAGAGAATTTAAAAAATTTGTTACAAACGACCGCCAGTTTGATTGTCGATCTTATTGATTATTGTTGTGAGAATTCGCATCAAAGACAAATTTATAGCATTTGCATAATTATTAATAGCATGCGAGTAGTAGTAACTTCCACCGTGTGACTTTATTGAGTTGCGCAATGACACATTAACTTGGGATCTTGCGCCGTGAAAGTAAAGTCACGCTCACAGAACTTCGACAAGTAGTACGACGACGCCGCGCTTCGATAATCAGGCAATAAAAAAAAAAAAAGAGGATCTTGACGTAATCACATGCCGTTGCGTATTGAGTGTCATTTGTCGATTGGTTATTGCAAAAGATATATGATTCAGAATATGTCGTCGCTATGACAACACATTTATTTAAAAGATCGCGAACCATGGTTCAAAGCAGCAGACAATCGTAAATAAGTAATTGAAGGCTTACAAAATCACATAAACTTTATAAGAATATTTTATGATTTTTTTATTAGCTCTAGAAAATTGTTGCTGACAGTTCGGACGCCAACTGCGAACGTAGCTTAAAGTTCTATTTCTGCATCACGTGGTATCATAAATCCGTCTGCCAAAACAAAATTCACCGGCGAGAGAAAGCGAGCAAGAGTTGCATAACATAAATGCAATTTTTGATTTAGATAAAAGTGTGTGTCAAAAAAAAAAAAAAAAGAAATACAACTATATAAAACAGACAATAAGAATGTTACAGACACGTACGAAAAATTGATTTAAAGCGCGAAGCGATGTTAATGTATCAATAGCTTATTCGGTATTTTCCTTGAAAAATATTTAACGTTCCTCACATACACATACACACACACACATCGTATGTAAACCAGATATGTATATATATAGACTACTGACGTAATTACTGCGATAATATGTGATTGTTGCAAACGCAACAGTTTCCTGTGACGTGTGAGATTTATGAGAAGAACAATCACGCGAGAAAAATTCAAGTAGAGAAAATGACATAACGCCAAAGAGAAATATCCTGCCAAATCTTTTACGCGTTGTGTGCGAAAGCAATAATGAATAGAGAGAACGATGGTCAATAGGATATCATTTTAGTGTTACTATTTCGTCTTGGCGAAGAGAACATGTGTTTTGAAGACATAACTATGTATAAGGCTATTAGATTTTTACCGTCACTGTTACGTGACAACAGTTACATGTTCTCGTAACATGTATTTTATTAGTCATTCATTGAATCATAATAAAATAACATTGAATCGTATTTTTTCTATCTCAATGAGATAATTGTCAATAGTATTCAAAATTATTGACAAAACGATGCAATTTTTTTCATTGCGCACAAGTAATTTCATACAATATAAAAATAAGGAAAGTTTAAAGTAAAATTGTATTAAAATAAGAAATGATATATACATATTACATGCCATTTAACTTTATGTAAATTTATCTTCTTATTAAGTGAGAAGTAATTCAATAAATAACTCATTCTCGCGTGATTCATTTTTTTATAATTCTATAACTTGCGTCAATAAATCACAAAAAAAATTAACTTGAAATAATTGCTTCAAACGTTATTCCTAAGTTGAAATCAAATATGCATATATAAATGCATATATATGGTATTTGTCAAGGCGCTTTATATGTGTGAACAACACGCACACACACTTCCCAGAACCACATCCGTTTCATTACGATAATATTAATTGGAAACCATTGAAATATCGAAGTTACGAGAAGATTAAATCAATATACCACCGATAGAACGTCATGTCACGATATTTTTCTATATTTTTTCTATATTTTTTAATATTCTTGAAAAAATACGAAGAGAGATATGTGAAAAAAATACAGATATACTTATATACCGAAAGAAAAAAGAAAATTTATAATAATAATCATGTAACGTTATATGTAAGTGACTGGATCGCGTCAAATTTTGAATCGGATTGGAAAATGTGTTGCATGCATTTAATTTACACATATTAACATAAAATTGTTGACAATCATGGCTGCAATTAACAGATGCGAGAAAGCAGTCGCATTCTATCACGCTCGATTTTCATTAGATATCCAATAGATAATCGCGCGTCTCGAATTTGCTTTAACCACTCGCGTGCGTAATGAACGTGAGAGAATACATATATGCATGTGTACACACATACATACACACACAAGCCGGCCAATATGTTATAATTCTAATGTAGAAGGTGCGGGTCTCTACTAACCCAAATAGCGCGCGGCTTTTCTATTTCCGTGCGAAACTAGATCGTATCATTTTCTAAGATTAATATTCTGCATGTTCTACTGTACTTAATTTACAAAACTACTTATAAATATTATTTTTGTTTTATTTTATTTTGTAGAAGAAAAAGCTGGTTTTAAATTTTATCTGCTTTACTCTTACATATAAAATATAATTCTGTTTAATAATGCTTGTATTACACGTATTCATTTAATATTAACGATGTCGCTCTGCACGTAGTAATTATCACCTGTCTCTCATCAAATTAATATCTTACAGACTTTTGCTAAATTTATCGTCAACTCTCGCTCAAGGTAAACTTGAAGCGGGAAGATTAAGCATGATTAATCCAAAACTGTTTTATGACTATTGTCATAAAGAACGATTAGTTAATCACCGACGTATACACACACCAACCTGCTTCTAAACAAAACTGTTAACACGTAAGATCAAAATTAGATTCCCAGTTAACGCATTTTTGGTTTCTGAGGACGCCAACATCCGTCTTGCACTATCTTTACATTGGTACACGCTTTTTGAATAGACATAAGTGTTTTCACGAAAAAAATCGGTTTCACTGTAATATATAATAAAATTGAAGCGCGTTCTTTATTGCAAAAAAATCTCCGATCACGCACAATATGATTCCACCGACGTCGCGGTGACAACTGAGGGCCTACGTATATAATGCATCGTGGCGAGGCTGAAGAGGCCCCACCAGAGTATGTCCGAGACAAAGTTAGGTACACCAGGTGTGTTAGAGCGTCTCAAACCTGGGGAGAGGGGAATCTTGCCGGCAGGTGAGACCATTTGATCTCTAACCAAGGATGATCACTCAACCGACAAGGGTAGCCGTCGTTCCAGATTCGTTTGCTATGTTTGCATTTCTCTAACAATCATCATGAAAATACAAGACGCAATTGTTTGAATATATTTAATATATTTATACTAAAATTTTAGTTTAAAAAAATAAAACTTAAAAAAACTATTGTTTTAATTAAGTGATATGTGTGACTGATCGATTCACAATCGATAAAATACCAATCAAAATTTTTTCATAGTTGAGCACTACTGCTGTTTTCACCCTGAACGATTTGAATCTAATGAAAAAAATTTATGGAGAATAATAAAAAGGATAGTAAAAAAGAAGGTATTCTATCTACCGGTTCCTGTCTACCTTGAGCTGCATGGCCCGTTATTCTATCCTGTTTCTATCTTTTGTTGTAAGACTCGCTGCTCTTGACCATTTCACTTTTTCTTCTGATAATAGTATGTTACACATATGTCAAAATATATTTGAAGCTATGCAAGAAAAATGTGTATATATTTATACATATACATGTGAGTTTTAATCCACGTAATTTTATTAAAAACGATTTATTGTACATATATATGATGACAAATAAAAATATGATTTTTTCATTGGTACATAATATATCTATATATTTGTAAATGCTACTATAAAACTGGATCAGTCATCTTTGAAAAATTCATCAAAACTTTTGCATTTTCAATATATCACGTTGCGGTTTTGCTGTCGCTATTTTGCAACGAAAGATCACCAACAAGACAACGAAGATCTTTCTCGCGTAGTTCATTAGCATAGAGAATTAGTAACTTCGGTTCAACGAGCCTTCTAGAGCAGTCATTCCAAGAGGTGAGATTGAAAGAAACGAACGCACTCGAGCGAACATACGCGTGCACAAGGAATTCCGTCCCTTGTGTCAGACGGATGATCACTATTCAAGGGGTTGGGGACTGGTCCCTTAGCGCATTCCAAATGAGTCCGACTCCACTTAGGGACCATAGCTCTTCTCGCACGATCGACAGCAAATCTATTGCTCAGCAAAACATCTTCTCGAAAGAACCAATTTTTTATCGATTTTCTTGGTTAATAAAATTAAAAAACATATCACGCAAAGTTTTTTAATTTTCAATAACACATATATTTTAATGTTTAATGTTTCTTTTTATAACTATATAATAGACCTATAAATATATATACATTTTGTTATACTTTTATTTCGAGTCTTTTCTACTGCTTTGTTAATTCGTGCGTGAACGATAATTTTACATGCTAACGAGTAAACAAGGAGAAACATCTTACTGATATACCAAGCGCGAGAAAACAATTCTATTTTAAGTAATATTTAGTACATTAAATATATTACATAAGTACGCAAATTTGTATAGTTTTATCAATTTTCTATATTAAACAGAGATATTGCTGGCATCTGAAAAGAGAATAAAATATTGCTGACAGTCTTGTTTATTAAAAAACCACCGTCGTATAATAACATTGCTTGGCGATTTTTTTTCAAGCTTTTGTTTCAAAAAGTAACAGTCTTATTAGTCTTGATGTTGTAAATATATATTATAGTAATGTAGTGCAAGCGACGTACGATTGATATTATTTGTTTTTTTATTTTTTATTTTTTTTTATTATATATTATTTATCATTTTTTTTCATCATATTATACTATAGCTATTTCATCTTTCTGCCGCTTAAGCAACGGAGGCGCAGTTAATCTCCATTACGAAAAAGCACTGTAAAGAAGGAAAAGTCGAAATATCTTCTCTTCATTGATTTATATAGTCAACGAGTGAAATAGAAAATGATTTTATTATACCTAAAGATAAGGTTTCAAGTGGCAGCACTGTGAAGTGCACAGTGTGGCGCGAGCAAAATTTATAAAAATGTGTGGACGAGCTTGTTGGTAAGTAAATTTTATCATTATTTTATTATTGTTACACAAATGCAAATTCATCACTCGATGATTCAGTGACGTCAGAAAAGACTTTAATGTTCGCATGTTCTATCTATTAAATATCATAATTTATACAGTTCATTAGACCCAGATACCTTGTGTTATGCGTGCGAATACAAAGATGCAAACGGTAAAGCACGTAAGTTAACGTGGGCTAAAAGCGAATTAAAATACATTCCGTCATGCAACATGGGTCCGCAGGATATTTTGCCTTGTATGGCATCTGGTTCGCATTTTGAAGAAGAAGAGGAAAGAATGCTCTGCCCTATGATATGGGGAATGATACCACCTTGGCATCAGGCAATTTAAGATTATTCGAATTTCAGTAGAAAAAATTTCAGTAAACTGAGACAGCTGTTTTACGTCAGCTTATGCTCAGTCTACATTTAAAAAAAAAAGTAAGATATAAAACATTACATAAAAATAATTACATTACATAAAATTGATTTTTGCGTAGGGAAATTATAAGAAACGTACTGATAAGCTGTCCACTCACAATGGTCGTCTGGAAAATATACAAGTTTCAAAATTATATTCTCCATCGCTAAAAAATCGACAACGCTGCATTGTGGTCTTAGATGGTTTTTACGAATGGAAAGCTGATGCAAATAAATCTCGAAAGCAACCGTATTACATATATGCAACTCAAGACAAAGATATAAAAGCGGATGATTCTACAACATGGAAAAACGAGTTTTCTGAAGAGGAAGGATGGAAAGGTTTCAAAGTATTAAAGTTGGCTGGAATATTTGCAGCCTTCAAAACTGAAGAGGTAGTTTAAGTTTTTTTCCTTTTTTTGTACAATTTGCTCAAATATATAAACATAATTATGTAAATACTTTTAGGGGAAGATAATACATAGCTGCACAATTATTACAAGAGAGAGTAATCAAGTCTTATCTTGGTTGCATCATCGTATGCCAGTCTGTCTAAGTAATGATATAGAATGTCAAGTAAGTGCAGTAAATATTTGCGAATATTTGCAGAAAGATATGATTTAATATAAAGTTATTATTTTACATATATCTTTGTATGCAGTGTTTAATTTATCAAATACATATTGTTAAGAATATAAACTATACTTTTCTAGACATGGTTAAATAAAGATTTACACACAGATACTGTCATAAAAATATTAAATAATATAATGTTACAAGAAGGAACTTTACATTGGCATCCAGTATCCACTTTGGTCAACAATGTTATGTATAAAAGTACTGATTGCAGAAAAGAGATAAAACCAAAGTAAGTAAAAATAACTGTATGTACATATATGTATTAAAATGCATACATTTGTATTTGCGTCTTTGGTTTTTAACATTATCTCAACAAATTTAGATAATTAATTAATGTGCTGTTACAAATATAGGGAAGAAAAGAAGAACAGTCAGACATCTTTTATGGCTGCTTGGCTGCAAAAAGGATCTGTTGCTTCAACTAAAAGAAAAATTGTAGATAATAAAGGTGAAGACGTAAGCAACAAGGATGCAGAAGATGAAAACAAAATTTCAAAACTTCGAAAAGAGAACTGAACTTAGTACAAACAAACTTTAAATTTTTATTTACATTTTGTAAAAAGGTACTAAATAAGTTTACTTGTAGTTAATTTATTTTTTTCTATGTGTGCAAACACACTACAAATAATTTCAAAACCATGAAGTAAAAGTATATACTTATTAATCATTACTTATTTTGTTAAATATTAGAAAAACTCAGGAAAATAAACTACCTCTCAATTATTTATATATATATTTAAGTATATGTATTTTAGTAAAATAATTGTAAAGCAGTTTCTAATAAAATATACAAATAATACACAATTATAATTAGCGTGTTACCCTTACAAGTTGCCGTAACAATATAATTTATCTTATTTTCTCATTTTGTCTGCGTCCTGCTCTTTTCTGTCAGAAAGAAGACTGATAAGAAGACTGCGTTTTGTCGGTGATACTTTGCGTGTAGTTTTGTTATTTTCGCTTTTGCAGACAGTTTTTAGGGTGTAGGGATGTTGGTAGATAGGTGAAATAAGAAGCTTTTAGGTGTTACGCAGTATTTAGTATATAATATGTAGAATTGTGTGTATATTTTTCCGTCCCACTTTGCACAGACTGCGGACTGTCAGATGCAGTATCTTTTACTGTTTCTGGTGTGGTTAAAAAATATAGCACACGCAGGTACATGTGTAACTTTGGAATAAGAAAGTATCATGTTTCCAAAAAGAAATAATTTCTTTTTTTTTATTTTTATTTATTTTTTTATTTTGTTTGATCGTATTCCTGGCACAGATTAGAGCTAGAACTTGTGGACATATCACGAAATAAAACCATGGCCATGTTTGACATACCGACAGGTCGTTCGTGGACATGGCTACGTAGTTGCCAATGTGCACCACTCGTATGGCCAGTCTACAATGAAGGTAGTAAAGTTGTAGGAGTAGAGAGTAAACTATTTTTTGATGAAGTAACAACGGGAGTAACAAAATGG
>QVOA01009232.1:0-16546 GCA_014825685.1 Pseudomyrmex cubaensis | reverse complement strand
TTTTATCGATAAAACTGAATTTTTTGTGCACACTAATCTTTTTTTTTTTTTTTGGCTGTGTAGATTGATAAATCCTTTTCTACAATTAAAGTACATACAATAAGGGATCCGGGACGTCCGAATTTATATAACAAAATGAAAAAAATTGAAGTTTAAAAAAATTGAAGTAAAAAACATTTTTTTTATTTTGTTGTATAAATTTGAACGTCCCGGATCCCTTATTGTATGTACTTCAATTGTAGAAAAGGATTTATCTACATAGTCAATCCACACAGCATCCCCCCAAAAAAGATTAGTGTATGAAAAAAATTCAGTTTTATCGATAAAACAGATCCACTTTAGGATTCCCTTAAGTTATTTTTTATAAATATTGTTAAAACTCTGAAAGCACTGTAATAACAACGTGAAATAATTAATTGCAAAAAACCATACTGCAGCGAAATTAACTGTCTGTTAACGGAATGACTGTTGTGTGTGCACAAATGGCTAAATGCACGTCCTTGCGCACATTACCGACTGCACGCGCGCGCGCTACGATGCACCGCGTCTCTCCAAAGAACGGCCCGCCGCTACGACGACAGCTTGTGCACGAACCGGAGATTTTCTCGGTGTCAGTAAGCCCGGGTAACGGCTGGCTTCCGGCAGAGTCGGAAATAGAGCGCGGTTGCCTTTCTCGAAGGAAGCTCGCGCCAACAGATCGGAAGCGGGCATCAACGGCGCGCGTCGTCGCGCGACGACGATGAAAGCTTCTCGTCTTCGCAAGACTTCGTGTGTAACATCATTTAACGCTTCTATCTTCGCTAGTCTGGAGTTCAAACTTCCATTATTATGTTAAAACTCGGATTCGATCATCTTCGACTCTTGGGTTTTTATTTCTTGGTTCACATAATAGCAATATTCGAGAAATTCCAAAGCGACACTTCCCTCAAATTATCGTCACGAGCTCTCGTTGTTCCGAGATACGAAATTTCCGTTGAACAAAAGCACCGTTTTGTTCGAAAGGATCTCCTTGCACCGTAAGAGATACTTCGTGTGTGTGTGTGTGTGTGCGCCTGTAGTCGGCACTAATTACATCCACTGATTATCGATCGATAACCGTTTTCCTAGTTAGCGCGGAATAAACCAGGGAACAAAGCGTCGCTATAAAAAAAAAATATAAAAAACAAAAACTAATGACTGGCTTGGTGGTCGCGCATAACCGATAAATTAACGCGAATCCACCCGAGAGAGAGACAACAGCGACTTGAACAACACCGACGACAACAACACAGCAGCAACAACAACTATGAGCTGTGTGTACGAATGGGGTCCGGTCAGTGAGCGGAATTACACGGTTTTAATCGTGTGGCGGGTTTAACTAAGCCGTCGATATGGCCGCGATATATTAATAATAGCGCTGCGTGCGTCGGCGGCAAATTCTAAATACGTGAACAGGAAGTGCACTGCTTTAATTGCAGCCAATGGTGACTCCGGTGGTGCCCGCTTAACGAGCATAATTAATCGATAATCCAGTTCTGGGCGACGGGAGAAAACCCTTTCCCGCGCATATAAACGCCGCCGGTTATACAGAACGCATAATCCGATATTAATTTACATGCCCGGCGCTCATTACAGCACTTGAGAAAATATCTAACCATTTCGTAACCGGAGTCCGCGTTGATACGCCCGCCGCGTCGCGTCGAGGACCCGGGTAATTAACCTGAGTCGACGTTCTAATTACCACGTGTCAGATAAAAACGCACGTTTACGGGCATCAATTTGTTACAACAGCACGTTTGTGAGCGCGAGCGCGCAAGCGCACGTCTCTCTCTCTCTTTTCGCACAAATAATTATAATAAATTAATAATCACGTTTGCGCGCATCTCTGTGTGTTGTTTCGTGAAATGAAACAAGGTTGAGTAGATGAATGCTTTATTCAGAGATAGACGAGAAGAGGAATTATCTCCGTTTTTTATTTATTTATTTATTTTAATTTTTTTTTTCTCATCGCTGACGAGTGGATAAAGCATCGCGATGATAATTAATCCCCGGAGCTGTAACGAAAT
Organism: Pseudomyrmex cubaensis; assembly: GCA_014825685.1. NCBI lineage: Eukaryota > Metazoa > Arthropoda > Insecta > Hymenoptera > Formicidae > Pseudomyrmex > Pseudomyrmex cubaensis. The sequence goes on along the minus strand of QVOA01009232.1, from coordinate 14,501 downwards.
ATTTATACGCCGTTGCGAAATTCTCTGAATCCCTTACCTCGTTAGAGATTAAAAGAGAAATTTGCCGACATTATTAGGCGCGAAACAAGCTCTACGCGAATTTATATTTCGCACTTACATTTCCGACTGCCGTGGAAATGTGATCGAAGACAAACAAACCGATATATCGATTGATTGATTGATCGATCGATGTGTTCTCGTGTTTCGCTACAACAAACCGAGTTTTTTATTTTTTTATTTTTATTTCGTTGGACAACTTCAGTCGGAGCGAACAACCGGAATGTTTCCGTGAAAAAAAGCTGAGAAAACTTTTTGCGACGAGATTCACACACGTGCAACACGATCGCGCGGTAAACAATATTGTATTCTATTATATTAATTAATTAAATAAAAATCTGAACGTCAGAAACAAATTCTCTTCTTCCTTCTCGTATGAATATGTAACAAATTGTAAAAATATAATCAATTTGTAGTTACAAACATGTACTGTTTTGTATTTCGCGTCAGAATGAAATTAAACCAATTTAACAGTTTGTTTATATTAACGGCAACTGCAACAGCTATAGAAAAACGAGCTCTCTAGCTGCCTTGTTGCTATAAAGTTGTTAAAAAGTATTTAATTTTTATCGAAAACGAATAATATTTATCAAACGATATCATTCGAAAAAAACGCGCGAAAGAGAAAAAGCGAGAAAAAGAGAGTTAGAGTGCGGCGGCTCTCCTCTCGAAACTCAGTTTCTCGAAAAGAAAAAAAAAAAAAAAAAGACTGGACATGCATGCGGCGAGCAGCGTGCTGAAAAACAAGTAGGACAAAGCTTAGCACACCCGGCAAAAAAGCTTACGCCCGAAAAACTCACTCACTAGCAAGCGACAAAAGACGAGCGCGAAACAAAACAGTGATGCATCATGCTTGCATTCCTGCGTTTCCCACCTTCTCCCCATTGCATTTTCGCTGTCTCTCGTTTACTTATAGAAAACCAAAAAACGCGCGGAAAGTCTTTCGAAAAAATGTCCATTGAAACTGTCCATTGAAGCGAGATCTCATTTAATCGAGGAGAAAGAGAGAGAGGGAGGGAGAGGGCAGAAAAGAATCAAAAGAAGCAATCTGCACTAATTATAAACTTAACTACAACTTTTTAAAATTTAGAAGATAATTTGCAGCACGACCTGTAAATTCTCCCTTTTTTCTATGCAGTCGCAAAATAATTTTGTGGTTTTTTTTGAAAGAAAAAAAAAAAAAAAAAAAAAAAAAAAAAAAAAAAAAAAAAAAACAAAGAAGAAAACAGAAGAGAAAGAGAAGAACAAAGTTCATAATAAATTTTCGAGACCCGCTTGCGTCAACTCTCGTTGCAACACGAGGAGTCGGGAAAGAAGTTAATGCACTTCCACCATCTTCTCCACTTCCTACACATTCTCCAGCTCTTTTGGTTTTCCGTTTGTTTTTCCCTTTCGTTCGCACACGCTAGCGTTTTAATCTTTCTGCACCCGCTCTCGACACAGAACTCATCGGGCGAACCAAATACACAGATCTATTGCCTCATCCACCTCAGATCTCTCTCGGGGTGAATTCAGCGGAGAATGTGTGTTCGCAACGGTTCTGCGGAAATACATCAAGACTCGATTCCGTGGGGTGGTCGACAGCGAACGACGATCCCGTATGAAAAATTGATGTTATTGGACTTGGAAATTCATCCTCGAGCTTTCGACGGCAAACTCCGGCGGTGGTTTTTCGGATTTGTGCGATCAGGGTTGTGCATCGCCGAGTGTGAAAACGCATGTGAACTGTGCATCGTGGCAAAGAGATGCTACAGCAACTATTTAAAGGGATAAATATACTGATCTGGCTCTATCTGGCTCCGACGACAAGAGAAGCATTGAACTCGCCGACTTTTTCGGACAACAAACTTTAGCATCGAAGATATGACGTCGGATCACAAATTTCTTTAACAAAAAAAAGAAAAAAAAGACGTACTGTAACAGTAGCTCCCAACTCAATTTTATGTTAAGGTCCGAAAGTTGGAGCTGTTTTCAATTACATAAGAAACAAACGCAGACACACAACATTTTCGTAAAAGTCGAGACGAGAAACACGAAGGAGTCTACTATATACGTCCTTGCGAGAAGTCTAGAGCGGAAATAGCAAATAGTGTGTGTGTGAAAGGGGGAAGGGTAACAGCGGAAAGGGGAGAAATACAAGTGCGTTGATAGAAGGAAGGTTCCGTCTGAGCACTGGTTCCAACCCCCGGCCGCTAATGGTTTACAAACAGACGTTGACGAGGTGATATTGCGAGGGCGATAGCCCGTCGTCCAGTCCGAGAGACAAAGGAATGCAATTTACGATTTAGAGAGATGTTATTTGTAAAACCCCCCAAAAATCGGGATCCGAAAATAATTCACAATCGTCAACTATAATCGTCTATTTTTTCGAAACAAGTTATATTTGATAAATACACTTTACCGATCTATGATGTTTGTTTTTTAACAACATATATTTTCCAGAAAATGTAAACACGAAAACATAAAGTGACAACGGAAATTTATTTAAAAAAAAACCATTTACTATGGTTTTAATTAATTGAATATAAATTACTTTATATTTTTCTTCTCTCTCTCTCTCTCTCTCTTTTCTCTCTGTAAACGTTGCGATAACAACGTTCGGAGATTTAGTTGACTGCCAGCTTTGATTTGTTGTTATTATTACTGTTAAAATGTAGTTACAAACTCTTTCCATTGTGCGCTCCTTTGTTTTCAGCACTGCAGAGAAGAGAGCGCTTTTTCGTTCGATTTGTTTCGCGTCATCACGGCTTTCCCGGAGTTTGGCGAAAACTTTTTTTTTCTTTTTTTTCTTTTTTTTTTTTTTAGCGCGATTGTTCGCCAGAAATATGCGCGGAAGGTTGCGAGTCACTGATCTAACTTCAATTTATAGCAAATAAAGCGTTTGATCGTTCCGTCGCTTTACCGCACGCACGCGTCGGTTTGACTCAGCGCTTCTCTATGTATCGAATCGCGCGAGCGGAAAGTCCGCGAACGCTATCGGAAATCGATTTTATGGCAAATAAAATGTTGTTTTCGCCCCTCTGCAACCGCGCCGCTCCTCCTCTCTTTTCTCTTCCCTTTCTCTCACTGTCTATCTATCTCTCTCTCTCTCTCTTTCTCTCTCTTACTCTTGGCGCATCGCATTCTTGTATGTACAGCTTCAACGCTATAGTGATTTTTCACGTAAACTGCGGAACGTCGGAAAATTTACAGCCAATGAAACTACACTTCTCTCTACTCTGTTCCCGGCGTTAAGATCACAGCTGTGAATTTTAAAATCCGCATCGACGTAAAGAGGTACGGCGGATAACGCGGATAGTTCACAAGTCACCGCGAATGTGAAAGCTTCCTCTTTGGCTCCCTCAATATATGTATACATATATATATATTTAACGTTTCGCTAATGGAAAATCACGTCTTGCAAGCCGTTACTTTCGCGAACGACGAAAAGCAGAGTGAAGTTCTTGCTTGGCGAACGACATGAGTTAAAAGCGAATACACGTTTCGATGAGGGAACGCGACACGAAACTCGGAGAAATTTCGAGACAAGTACCGAAGAGGTTTTATCGCAAAATTTGTTACTCGGAGCGGGCGTGTAAATCGACCAGCGACGAATTATTAACACGAGAATTACGGACTTCGGTTCTTATGACGGCTTTCGCGTCAGTTTCACTTGTTACATTTCCACGCGCGAAAAAAAAAAATTCCGAAACGAAAGATCTTGCGAACGAGAATCGCGAGATTTTTTTGTGTGAAAATTTAGCGCGCTATATCCTCTCTTTTCCGAAACGGAAGAGACAGACGAAACTCACAAAACGTCCTTGTCGAGATTTCGAAAACTTTTTCAACCCGCAGGGCTTTTCGCATTTTGTACACCGCGTCGTCTTCCGTGTAAGATTTCCGCGACATACTCCCGAGAGCAAGAGCAGTAACCTGAGAAAAATTGCCTTAAGAATTACAAGAATCGAAAGAGAATTTTGTTGCGGCACACTTTTAAAGATTCCGCCATGATTTTTTTTTCTTGTTTTGTGCGACCTATTTCAATTTTTATTCGATCATTCAATCTCAAGTAGCTAACTGAGAGATGTGACTTGATAGTGCAATAAAATCTTCGTTTTGTTCCAAGTGAACGCTCTCTCTCTCTCTCTTTCTCTCTCAAGAATTTTAATTCGATGCCTCTCTCGATGATCAAGCAGATACGCGGTGTTTCGTGAGGAAACTCAACGACTCCCGGCCAAATTTTCCCTAATGAAGGATCCACTTCCAAGTTCAAGCGAAAGATTTATGGGAGGGAAATATAGTTTCCGGAGTCACGGAGCGTGGCTCTCGCCTCAAGGGGAAACAATGCGCGTATACATATATATATGTATGTATATATTTGCGGCCCGTGTGCATTTCGGTGCACACACAAAAAAAAAAGAAACAACAAGCAAACTACAAAAACATTACGCACACCGCTTGCGTTTTACTGCCCTCCGCGTGTAATTCGCATGCGTTCCTTTTACGTGCGGATATAACGCGGCCGCGAGAACGAGGCAAAAACTAAACAAAAAACCACCTTTTGCATGCACGGAAATGCACGGTAAGGCTGCTTGAATGTTATTGCTCTCGAGACTGTTATTGCTTTTGCGTAAAAATCCTTCTTGCGCGGATTAACCCTTGTATATTCGCATCACAAAACACGCGCGCGCGCGCGCCGCTGTTTTTTCTGCAAATTGCTTTAAAATTATATCTGTTGGCGCTTTGTACATAGATAAAAAAATAAAAAAATAAATAAATAAAAGAGCGATGTGTAACTGTATATACGCGCGTGGTCGGTTTATTATTAATACGCACAGAGGTGCGTTCTAAATTGCAACAGCGCCCCTTGTAAAGCGCGCGGGGCGCTCCATACCCTCTGACACGTAATGTCGTGCCACGCAACAACATGAATTACACGACGTTATCTTGATATATCGCAGCGGCGTTTCCCCCGATAACCGCGTTTAGCTATAAATAGGTGACTTTCGCGCGAAACCGATTTTCACCGGCCGCTACATTCGATACGCGTTGTTTAGGACGGAATTAAATCATCTTCTGGAATATCGCGCGCGATTGGAATCGATATCCGAGTCGAATTGCGCAGGAATCTTTTTCCTCTTTTTTTTTTTTTTTTTGTTACAGACACGCGCATATACACACACCGAATCATCGAAATAAAGCGTCGCGTGCACCAATCCATGTAATCCCCCGTTCGATTTCATGGATTTGGAAAGGTTACAACATTTGGCCTTACACAATTGATGGCGTTTCACGGCAATCTCGCTCTACAGCTTTGTTAAAATATCGTCGAAATTCCACGAGTATTTGTAATCCGTATTTTGCGCGGAAATGTTCTATTCAATTTCCCTCACATTCTTGATGATCGCGATTTTACAAGATGAATATTACCGAGAATTACCGACGTTGTATATATGTATAGATTTTTTTAAAGATAAACATTTTATATAACAAAATTTTAAAAAATTACTAACGTTATTTGTTATTAAAAAAACCAACATATTGTATGTTTATTTATATCAATAATAGTAAATAATAGTAAATAATAGTAAATTTATATAAATAATATGTATTATTTAAATATATATATCTATATTGTTTTATTGTTTATAGTTTTATTGTTTATTGTTTTATTGTATATTGCATATTGTATATTGTATATTGTATATTGCATATTGCATATTGTATATTGCATATTGCATATTTTATATTGTATATTGTTTATTGTTTATTGTATATTGTTTTTATTAAATATTTATAATTGTTTTATTGACCAATTGTTATTGACCTAATTGAAGATTTAAGGGAACGTTTAAAGAGTTTAGCATAAAAAAAGATAATATTAACATTTAATAGAATAAAAACATACAACGAGGAACGTATGAAAAGCAACATGATGTTGATGTACGTGATGAGTTATTCAGCGCAACGAATTCATTTTATGAAGTCGCCACCGTTCAGTTTGCAATTGTATTGCACGATCAGCCGGAGAGAATGGAATTTATTATTTCCATATTCGTATCTGTCGTATTCACATTAGCGAAGAGATCAATCGAAGAGAATTATCATAGATATTACACCTCAACGTAAGTGGCAGTTATTGAAAAAAATATAATAATATTTTTTAATAACTTGTCCTGATATCTTCGTCACATCACGCTTGCGCGAGTCAGGAAATCAATTTATCGTTTATACGATAAAAAAAAAAAAATAAATCAGCGATAAAAGTAAACCACGGCTAATAATCCCTAATTGTATTTGCCTTTACATTTTGCACTCCACCTAAGAAGGATTAAATTATCCGGGTGAGTTGATGATTTGGCGTGGCGCGCGATCCACGCCGAATCGGGGAACTGAATTGGATAAGCTTTACTTTTTCATAGCCGTATCCGTGATCGACCCGACGGTCGTCCCAGCCCGCAAATCAAACGCGCAAATCTCGTTTTCGCAAATCGAACGTACTCTGCTCTCCTTCACCCCTTCAATCCTCCCTCGATCCTTTCCTCGATCCCACCACGCCGATATCCGATCCCCTCTGTAACCTCCGCCAGGTTACCTCCCTTGCATGGCAAACGTCCCTCCGGCATTTTCCTCTGGCACGTGTTATTTTATCCACTCTCTTCCGTTTCATCGTGACTGCTACGTCCTCCTCGTCTCTGAAAAATTGCCCGCGCCAAAGATGAGCGCGAAGGACTCGCGCGCTGAATGCCGAAGACGGAGATATTAGACGGGGAGCATCTCCCAGAGCGTCTAAACGAGGGAATTTTCTTTTCCACAGATCAATCCACAGTCGATTTCTTTTCATTTCCAAAGAACAATCTGTTTTCACGCGTGTAATCGATGATAATAATAATAATGCTGAATGCAGAAACACAGGCAACTATCGAGTACAAATATATTATTACGAACAACGTCATTTTCTTTCATTGCCGAGCTTTGTAATAATTTTGACAATTTTCTCGAAAAGAGGTGAATGAAATATTTCGCATCTCTTTGTGTATCTGTGAATTATATAAAATAAAACGTACACGGTACGTGCCGTGCGTTTATACGATAAGATATGATTATGATAGAAAATTAAATTATACACGACAATTATTCAATTTTTTTTTTTTTTTTGCTTGCACGTGCTACTTGTTTACAGTCGGAAATTGGCACGGAGATGATTTTCAAACGATCAATTAAGCCTCCCTTTTGGAATGCAATGTTGGAAATGGATTTATACAATGCTTAATACTTCCATAAGCGCGCGGACTCTCGCGCTAAGCGATTAATTATGAACGCTATTTGTTCAGACATTCGGCAATAATTAATTATGTTCGTAAACACGGCTGAACTGGTTTTGTGCAATGTACGTCACTGGGAGAGAACATATATTTGAGATTGCCAAAGCCGTGGGACATTAACCGTAAAATCATATATCGCACATCTGCCGTATATCTCGATTTATCACTAATTATTCTCGAACAGGCGAGACATCCAATAACGCATTAGCATCGGGTTAGTAAATAAAGTCACACGAGGCAGACTATCAAGCGCGCATTTTTGTGTTTAAAAAAAAAATTGTATTTTCTCAAAGTATATTAAAGTACTCGATACAACTTGCTTGCGAGTTAACGCAATATTAAAAATTTAATTATACAAAAAAGTAAAATGAAAGTAACAGATAAACAAATAATTAATAAACGTTAGTATTTTTTTTACTTGAACGCCTCGTTATTGTTTGTTTCAATTTTCTTCTTTTTGTTTGAATCCTAATAACAAAATTGCCTCGTCGTTTTCATCATAAATCCCCGAGTGGACCGAAAAACACGACGTTGCAACTCTCTCTCTCTCTTCACGCTTCTTTGGAAGCGTTGAGTGGAGGGAGCCTCTTCGCTGCCTCGTCAGAGATTCGGAGTTCCCATTCGAAGGAAACTACCGCCTGATTGCTACGTTAAGCTCTATCGATATTCACCCAGTCTGTTCTATCATCCTGGCCGATATTATTCACGGGAAACAGCCCGAGGGTCTCACGAAAGAGAGAGAGAGAGAGAGAGGAAGAGAGAGAGAGAGATTCGACCAAGGCATGGCCGGAGGGAGAGAAGGAGGAGTTGACGTTGACGTAAGTCAGGGATGAGGCCGAGATTGACTGCGCGTCTGTAGCACTTGTGTTCGAAATTACCTCCGACAGGTGCTCCGAACATTGCTAATATTATGTGGTGTTGCATTTTGCATGCCGATGGTAAACGCCTTTGGTTAATTGCAATTTAACCGACAATAATTTGATGTATATCGCGATGCTTATTACGCGTGCGAAATGTAATGTGTGAATTTTCAACACCTGACGAAGAAACAACCTTTAATCACAAATTTAAAAAATCACAGACACACGCTCGCACGCGGTCATCGCACGTACAACATATTTACCGATTTGCGAGTATGTATTTCGTCGACCGAGTGATTGATTATTTTGTTTGCAATAAAAACGATTTGTCTGTATGTTACCGCGTGTTCTTGGTCAAATGATATTAAACAATTAAGATACAGGCGTGTTGCCGAGCTGTTTCGCGCGGAACGTAATAAAAAACAAATTGCAGCGATAATTGAGATTCGACCTTCAGCGAGAAAGTCTCGAAACCGTCTTCATTGAATATTCCGCTAAATATTCTTATTATTTTTTTATAATATAATTTAAGTACAAACACGTACAGAATATGTGTTCTCGTATATTAGCTGCATTATTCTTTTTTTTCTTTTTTTCATCTAGACACGCTCGCGCGCGGTAGAGACAAGCGAGATCTACAGCAAAATGCCAAGCTATGTCACATCTTTTTCCTACCTTTGTGGCCGGTAATATCGCGATATTGCGGCTGCGTGGAGAAACGTTGCGAGGACGAGCGGAAAGAGAGAGAGAGAGCTAGCTGTCAGTGGAAAAAGGACGAAATAGGTCGGACAGGGGGGGATTGAGAGCTGCGTAAAAAAGAAGCAAGGCAAAACTGCTTCCCGCTAACTGGAAGTTTACCCATCTCGCTGCAAAACTATCCCGACGCGATCTGTCGCTCTCGTTTATTCCTTCTGCTCGGTGCCGCGCATCTCTCTTCCCTCGTCCCTTGTCTCCGCTCGCAACTGGGGTCCTTTTCCGTTCTCGTTTTTTCTCCGCCTTCTCTCCCTCTCACCGGTTGTCCTTTTCTTTTTTTTTTCTGAGAACCGGTCATTATTCTTTCATTACTCGCAGCAGCACGCGGGAAATTCTGATGATTCGAATCCGGCCGCCTTTTTTCTCTCGAGCGAAGTCCTTTTCTCTTTTTTTTTTTTTTCACTACGACAAAGAGGCTTCTGGAACGAATCCGCACTGGTCGCGCGTAATCGGTCGCGCGCGCGAAACTATATCGGCTGGAGTGTTACTTATGTTGTCGTTAGAATAATGACGGTAAATGTTCTTCGAGGATGCACTCCGTTGCTCTCGATGGTTGCTTCTTTCGTAGTGAAGAAATAACCGGGGATGAGGGGCGGAAAATTCAGCGGCACAAATTAAGTAAAAAGTGCGCTATTGTCGGTAACGATCGGACACGAATTCCCGCGTAATTTCTTCGATATAACGAGTCGCGATATAGTTATTTAGAAACGCGATCAGTTGAGAGAGAAAAAACGAACTGTGTGCGCGATTACACGCAAATTTTAACTTAATAAATTATTTATTGCCACGATCTAACCGATAATTAAACTTATTTTAATTAATCAATACGGTAGCTTATATAATTTATTAATCGCCTTATTAATATGTACGTTTCGAGCATACATCTCTCATGCGACAAAATCTGTATGCTCGTTGCACATTGTAAAACACGCGTATAAGAGACATGTAAATTTCAGGAAACTCAGGAATATATGCTGAATTAGATAACTTGACAATGCCGCGGGTCGTCAAAAAAAGAAAGGAGATTAATTATGAACATTAATTTCAACGGAAAAATTAATTTTAGACGACATGAAAACGAAGCAAGGGATAATTTCTCGCGGTTCCACACCGCCATTACGCGAAAGGCACTTTACAAGGCATTATCGCGCACAGGAACCTTATGAAGCGTAATTACGGGAGAAGGAATATATTTCTGCTTTAACGCGCGCGCGTTCTGAGAAACGCGGCACGACGTTTGAAATTATTTCATAATTCATAAACGGTAAGGCGGATATAAAGTAAAGAAAGTTCTCTCTGTGTGTGTGTGTATGTAAATTTCGTTGCTGACCTCTTTTTCCCTCGACCCTCTCCCAGGTTTCGCTATATAACATGTTTCATTTCTTAAAAAGTGGCATGTACGTCGCCGTCGTCGCGGATGATACGATGACTTAAAAAGAAAAAAGAAGCGTAAGGGAGCAAGTAATAAGCGAATAAAAGAATTGTAAGATATAATAGATAGAGAATAAAAATACTTGTTAAAAACTGCGAAAGAAAAACTTTTCACTTGGCGTTTTGAAGTCAATTTTTTTTTCAATATTATCAGAACAACCGCGATTTTATATTGGTTTTTAAAATGCCGCTTGTGCGAAGCTTTGACCCACTTACATCACAGCTTAAATTAGTGAAATAATTTTGTAATTATATTTGAGATAATATCGCCTCGATGTGGTTCTCTGAAAAAGTAAATCGATAAAAAAAATCGTCACTTAATCCTTCGTGGCTCAGATTTCAAAAATGACGACGAGTTGACTGGGTCTGTGAGACCTACGCGACTTTAAAATCGAATACCTCGGCGAAAAATCATTATTTTTCAATTTTGTTTTTTTTTTTGATCGAAAGTTTGAACAATTTTGCGTTGATCAAAAATCAAATTAAAAAAAAAATCTCTAGTAGTTTCACAAAGATATATAAGCGTTTAAAAAAGCTAATTTTTACTAGAGACGCCAATGCGCAATTTTTAAGTGAGTCTGAGAGACTCATGTATGTCCACGAGGAGTTAACTTCAAATCTTGATGCATATACGCCGTATAAATATGTCGAGACACGTTGCAAAGCAACATTTTTCTTTTTTTTCTGTTCAACCCCTTTGCGCCACATTCTACACGACCACGTAACTTAGTTTTCTCGGTACGGATATGTACCGACCTGGGAAAACACGGGACGTCAGAGGAAGAGGAAAAACTCGAAAACCACGAGAAATGCGTGACAATGCGAACGCGGAGTGGCGAAATGACGTGCACACGCACCTCGCAAAGTTCACTACTATACGCCTTTTTGCGTTCAGAAAACACCGGATCGTTATAATGAAAGAGTTTCGCACGGGTTACAACGACGGCGCGCGGCGGTACCGTTATTATTCAAATTATGCGACCGCTGTGGTTTGCACGACGTAAAGTGAGTATAACCCGGGCATACACCCCGGCAACGTCACCTGCGCATTTTCCGACAATGTATGAAAAATTTATCGACACGCATAACCGTCGATTTTTATGCGCTCGCGCGCTCTACCTTGCTTCAACCTATATATATATATATATAATTTTTTTCTCCGTCTCCCCCTTCCACCGCCGAGCGTTAATGGCCGCGGCGCATTTTTTATCGCAAAACAAAAATTCACATTTTTACCTTGGCCGATTAACTCGATAACGACGCAATACACACGAGGTACGAAAAATACAACGACCTGCTGTTTGGCTATTTTAATTCGCATTACGATTATGAAAGAATAAAAAACTACTACCGTCAATAAATAGATTAGGGAAAAGGGTCAATACGAGCAAACTTGGTTGTTGGTGTAAGTACAGTCAACTCTCCATATTTGTGCACTTTATATTTGCGCGCCTAACCTTCACACATATTGCGTTGTAATCGAACTAACACACGTAAGTTTTCCTTTCTACTGCGCTTCTTATTCTACAACACAACAAATGGTGTCATCGCTGATTTTTCGCTAAATTATTATTATACAGTATATATATATAAAATTCTTTCCTTAACCTAACCTAATCTACAGCCCCAACCCGTGCAAATATGGAGAGTTGACTGTATTTTGTTTATTTAATTGTCAGACGTTTCGATTCTCTTTGCGATCTTCCTCCCAAAACGTCTGACAATTAAATAAACAAAATACTTACACCAACAACAATCAGGTTTGCTCGTATTGGCCCTTTTCCCAATATATTTTGAAAGTTTTACGAGCGAATTTTTTCAATAAATAGATTATCGCGTCCGAATATCTCGCGTTAGACTTTTTTACGGCTAGCAGACACTTTTTTTTTATATCTTTATTTTACTGATCGAAACGTCCAATATATACATCATATGTAAATTATTAATTTTTCTCTCCGACACCACCTTGGACTTAAGGCTCGCTCGGTTTATTTTCCTATTGAATTTATTTCACTGATCAAGAATTTCTGATCAAAACTCTGATGCGATGTGACACCTACAATCGATTAACGCGACACACGCGATACTTATAATTTATTTTCGATTCGGGAAACTTTCTTCTCACGACGTACGACGCGCGTGGAGAGAGCCTCGAAGGTGTCACGCGCGCCACAGTCACAGGAGAAAGGGCGTGAGAGACGGGTCGCAACTCGAGAAAACTCCAAGAGGCTAAGAGAAAGACAGAAAGAGAAGTCGTACATATATATATATATTCGATACGCGATATCTATTACACGGTTATAGCGGTTCGCCGTTTATGGAGCCATACTTCACGCGGAATTGAGCCCCGAGCGTTCATTGTGTCGATCACAATGGACGGATTATAACGGCCGCTGAACACTAGCCGTCTCTTTCCACCTTTCTTGCCGTCGATCGTTCCCCCTCGCGTCTCCACCCCCCGTCCGATTTTCCGTGGCCGTCTCTCTTTTCCCTCCGGTGCAACCCTCCACACTTTTCCACGTGTGGCCCCTACGTGGATTATAACTCACTATCGGTCGCGTCATCAACGAGGTCCGAGGAAAAAAAGGAAGAAAATCCCGGAGATCGCCACGGGTCACGGTATAGAGGGAAGGGGCTGAAAAAGAGCCGAGAGAATTGCCACAGGGCGAGAGAAATACTTTCGTCCACGGGCTCGTTGCCCGTTATTGCGGGCCGTTCGCAAGCGTGAAACAATCGTTTCGGTCGAATCGAAGGTTGCGCGATAAAAGCGGAATTCGTTGTCGTTTTACCCTTCCCTCCCCACCTCTTTGTGATGGAAATGGCCGCCAATATCCAAGTTTACCTAGCCGCGGAAAGCGGTTCTTATTGACAATGTCCGTTGCTTTATCGAACGTCTCAAGATGTTTGGTTTAGATTTCACTCTCGGCACGGTCGTCCCGTTTCTTCAAAGCACGTATATATCCTCGTATAATTTAAAGATAATTATAAGAGATAAAACATTCGCAAAGTAATTGCAAAGTTACGATAACATATTTTATCAATATTATCACTCGTAACATAAAATTATGCGATTTAAAAATAAAAAATAAATTTTTTATTTTTTTATATAAACCGCATAATTTTGTTTTAAAAAAATAAAAAAAATTTTTTATTCTTTGTTTTTTACTAAACTTTCGCATTGATCTCTACCGCCCTCTCGTTTATACTCTTAAATATTTCTTGCTTTTCGAAGCCCGTTAAATGTTAAAAAACAAACGAATGTGAAGATTCAAAGCGTCGCGATGTTGCGCGTCTCTCGCCCCCGTCCACTTACTACCCCGTGGCGCAAACACTGCTTAATGTCCCGTACCAAGAATGACGGCTGGCAGTCAGAACGGTGAAGTACGACTGGCAGCACCCTGGAATGTCGAGGACAGCCTCAACTCGTTGCCCTCCTCTTTTTCGCATCCACCTTCACCCCAACCCAACCCCTCGTATCTTTCCGTACCTCGAGGTCTTCTTTGTCTAGTGAATTTTCGCTTGTCAATAGCACGCGGTGGTGGTCGAGTCTGTCGGCGCTAAAGAAGAGGATTGATGGTCCCTCATATTTAAAAAAGAAGGAAGTTCCCCTCCCCGGAGGACACAAGCGAGATGGGGGGAAAAAAGCGGATTTCCTTTTACGAGGCTTCGTTCTATGCATCGATGTCCTCCTCTAAAGCCCGTCCGTTTCTCGTTGAACTTGACGTCTTCCCCGACGTCGGGGTTTGTGTAATCACGGTTGAATAAATTATTACAGTAATCAGCTTACGTCGTTATTGAGATGCTCGATAAATTAAAGCATCGTCGTTAAAAAGATTATGTGATTACTCGTTGAAAGAAATTGAGAGACTCCAACTTTAAGATATTTATAAACGTGTTAACGTTTTTTTCTCATGTTTTATAAACTGAAATATTTTCTTCTCAAAAGTTGAAAAAAAAGAAAGAAAGAAAATACGTGTAAACAAATCAGTAGAAAAGGCCGATACGAACAGTAGACACAGGTTGATCGTGTGTGAAAATAATCTTTATTGTAGAAGAAACAGACGTTTCGGTCACAAGTTTGGACCTTCTTCAGTGT
>QVOA01009231.1:0-36293 GCA_014825685.1 Pseudomyrmex cubaensis | reverse complement strand
TACAGTCTTGAGTCCAGTACTTGGCTAATTGCGGTGATTGTTTGTGTTTTTTATTTATACAGAAAAAAGATTTATGTAATAGATAGTTTGTATATTTGGATAGTTTTTATTAGTACTTGGCGTATGATTTTTTCTTTTCTAAAACAATTTACTAAAAATGGAAACACAAGAAGTAATTAAAAGACTTATTAATTTATCTATTCTTTCATTTTGTATTTAATTTTACAGAAAATCTGACAATTTTATTTTAGATGGATATAAGAATTAGTAACGGTGTGAATATTTTATTTGAAACAATGATTCGTAAATGTTTGCGCAACAATCTTCGCGAATTCTCGATCGAAATTGATCACGATTGCATTAGCTCATATATACAAACAGGACGGACAGATGTTTGTCGCAATAATCCAGTCGTAGCTTCGAGCGGAAATGACGCGCTCTTATAACGACGATCTCACCGATGATCTCACAGAGATGATACGCGGCGATAGGGATCATTCCTCGTGCTATGAAATTGTTTAAAAACGAACGAACAGTGCCCTCACATGGTTGGACATAATCGCCCTAATGACGCCAACTGTCACTAAAGACCCCTTCGATCATGTGCTCGGTGATGCGTCTTAATTGGTCTGCAAGTCGTTCGTTATTAACGCAGAAAGTGACAGTAATGCGAATATTATCCGTTCGCGAGTGCATCCTTCGGGCGCAGGTAGTTCGAGCGCTGCAGTTTTACGTTTTATGATGTAATTAGATTTTGCCGGAAATCGCACACTTACACGGTTACAACGAGAGTGTTCGCGCGCGTAGCAATACACGTAGGTACTTCTCGTCGGACGATATTTATGAGTGGTTTACCTGCTCCTTGGATCACGATCATCGTCAAGATACATAGACAATCGTTAACGTTTGCGGTAACGTATATATATATATATGTCTGCCCTACAATTATCAAGCCATAACTCACTCACTCTCCGCTGCATCTAATTACCAGGCTGATTACAACCGGCGATTCGCTTTAATAACGATACCGCGCGGTTATTTGGAATTTTTGTTGCGCGATTAATACCGCTGCGAATTTATGCGTAATTTTGTGTCACACGTTTCGAATTTGTGTTATTTTTCGCAACGCGCAACGTCCATTAATCTCGATAAATCGCACTCGTATATACTCGCGAATCGTCGAGGTTAATGGACGTCGCGCCCGCGCGCGTAAAACTATCGGTACTCTCCTCTCTGATGACGTTCATTCGCACATCTCGATAACACGTCGCAATAACTGCGATATCTTTTATTAACGCGATCTCGAATGCGTTCACAGAGTCGCATTATCGCAAATACATAACTCGCATCGGCGAGATGCACCGACGGCGTATCTTGAAGCGGGATCGGTTGAAACCGTCTGGGTCGGTTAACCGTCGTCTAGCGGCATTTATAACTCATCATTATTATTTGAGTTGATTTGAAACACGCGCGGTAGGTTTCCTCCGCCTCTCTTCAAATGCGACCGTCCCCGTCGTCGTCGTCATCATCATCACTCTTCCTTACGCGCCGCCGCGCGACTCCGGCAGCTGCCACGAGACACGCATCGACGCACACACGCGTCTCGCGAGCGTGCACGCGAGATCGTATAATAAAATCTATCGACAGATCGATCATCGCATCAGTATAACTGGTTCGGTATTGTCGCCTCGAGCAATGAATTTTGCAGCCGAATACACAACGGCGGCATTAATTAATTAATCATCTCGGAGTAATTAAATTGTAATAATATAGTCAGGGATAATAGCGAGGAAGGAGAGAGAGAGAGAGAGAGCAAACACGCAAACGTGCGTCGATTACTACGTGGCAACTCTTAATTGCCGATCGTGGATTAAAGCGGGTTAATAGTTTACATGCAGATGTGCTTGTTACACGGTTGCATCGTCTCTCGCACAAAAGTGAGAATTCTTAAAGCTGTGTGTGTATAAACACAAGTGCCGTGTAGTTTCAGAAATATAGAGAACGTAAATGTGTTATACATACGTCTTTTTTTTTATCATGGAATTACGTTGTTTCGTGCACAAAATATTATGCAACATAAATTCGTATCTGGTAATAGCGTATTTGTGTAATGGACTTTACATCTTCCTCACCGCGGAAGATCTTTCTCTCACGATGACGGCAGACGGCAGGAAACGTTTTGCGATAGGAGAAATGGGAAAATGCTAGACAGAACAATGCCGATTCTTGAAAAGAACTCGAGGCGCGCATTCCTATCGTTCGAAACGTGAGTCGAGGAGAGAGCCTCGGTCGAATATTATTGGTACCGTTCCGTTCTCCAGCGCCATCAAAAGTGCCATAAAAGACGCGCTCGGCAATGGTCGACGGGGCCACCACCGGTGGCAGGGGCACTGGGTGAAATTTGTCAGTATTAAATAAATAACCCATAAAGGCGGAACATCAATCCACCGTGGAGGCATTAACGCCCGATATAGGGAGGAGGGAGGAGAAAAGGCGAGAGGCAACGGCTGTTATTTTTCATACACCAGCAACATCTTATATACGAGCGCGCCTATATATTGGCGTTCGCGCGTTCTCCTTCTCGCCGTAAAGGAGAAAGGACCACCCCTCGCTTCTTGTTCTTTCCCACTCTCCCATTTTCTTCTTCTTCTTTTTTTTCTCTTTCTCTTCGAGGTTTTTACGACCGGCACGTTGGACCGTATCGCGAGTTACGCCGTAGATCAAAAGTGATGTGTCTATTATGACGTAAATACTTAAGATCCCTCGAGTCCCTGTTATGGCTTGGCCAAAGTTTCGTCTCTCGATACACGATGCCACGATTCGAGTTTCCACGCAAGTTTGTTCGAAAATTTTTCTATCATGCAACATCGCAACGCGAAGAGACAAAACAAATAAACAAAAATTTATACATGAGTCTTATATTTATACATGAAATGACTGTACAAGTCAATAATTACAAAATATATAATGTCATAATAATTTTGTAATTTTGTAACTTGATTTCCACAATTTTTGTTATTTTTTGCGTTATTTTTAATAATTGAAAAATACGAATAATTGTATTAATTACTAATTACATATAAAGGACCACCGAGGATGCGGATGTGGCGCAGCGGCGAACTTTAATCCGGCACGAGAGACACGGTCGAAGACGCGCGCGCGCGCGTGCGATGAAGCGATATATACACCCGAGGGAGAGTCGGCTAAGACGAAAAGCGAAATCCCGGCAGAAGGACCGCTTTGGCGGCAAAAGGGCCGTCGCACTGTCGATACAAGGGGTCGATTGTGGCTTGAAAGGCACCGCCGATCCAACGGCGCTCGGACCGCATTCGGCGGTCAGGCCGGTGCACGGCGCACAGTGGTCGACTTGTGCCCGCGATACCGATTCCGATGCCGAGATTACGGCGGATTTCGCGCATCACGCGGCCCATCTCGGTGGTGCGGGGAACGAGAAGTCGCAATGCGCCGCGGCTGCTATTAGCTTCGGCTTTGATTGGCTGCGTTTAATGAGCCGAGCGACACGCGTATAAATTGCTGCTTGCTGCCTGTCTTTGAAGATATTTCGAGGCGGTCGCGCGGGTGGATCTCTCCTTCCTGACGTCGTCGCGCCGACTTATCTCGCTCTCTTTTCTCTCTCTCTCTTTCTCTTTCTCTCACATATTTTATCATCGCCGAATTTCTACGAGTCTGTATTTGTGTGTTAGACTACGCGCTAGCGACAGATGAATGAGTTCGAAAGAGAAAATGTGTGAATTAGATGTTCATAGGATGATTTTATTACATTCTTTTATAATTGTTATACTCTATATATAAATAATCTTCGTAAAACAATAATCTTTAAACGTCTATCTATTTAATTTTAAAACACAGTATAAAATTTTTTGTATATTGACAGCACAACATGTGTGAATATGCACATATGTATATATGTTTCTTTTATTACATCTGAATATAGTTTCAATCGCTGTGCGAATTGAACCACAGCGCAGATATCGAGAGTTACAGCAGACTTGTGTGTTAGAATTGTGTTGTAAAATTGAAGATATCACGCGGAAATAGTCAAAGAAACGTATCAAACTCTTGGAATTTTTCAATGATTTCGCTTACAGTAAGCAAAAACTTCTATATGTAAATTTTTAAATAATACAAAAAACACGTTTTAAAAATATTTCAGGAAACAGAGTAAAAACATAAACATGACAAGTAACCTCTATCGTCAGTAATCAAATTGTGAAATTCAGAACAATAACCACTTCGTAACAATAATCGCTTCGTTGTAAATTTGAACGTACATTAAAATTTAATATGACACCAGTCGGAAAAACTTCCTTGAGGAGAAATTCCTTCGCAACTAAACACATCCGTGATATCGAGACAAGCCAATGTCTTTCGCCGCAACGCACCAAGAAGACCGAATGTTGTATAGATATCGAACCGATATCTTTACACACTTGCAAAACTTCCACTTCGACAGTTCAGATGTACCTGAGAATAAAACCAGTAGCCAAAGAAGGGAACGTTTACAATATACTCACCGAGACAACTCTCTTGACGAAATTTCCGTCGTTCGAGAATAACATTCGTAACTCAAAATCCGCAAAATCGAGCGAAGTCACCAGCAGACGACACGTCTTTACGAAAATCTTCGGATCAGAAACTTCGCAGGCGGAGATGTTCGAGAGATCCATAAAACATCGGGTCGCGCAGTTGCTCGACGGCAAAAGTTCGACCATCATGACTTACGGCACGAGGGATTCCGGAAAGACTTACACGCTGTTCGGCACGTCCGCGTCGCCCGGCATAATACCGCGCGGTATCGAGCTCGTATTTTCGGCGATAAACTGCACCCTAACGCCCTGGTACAAGCCCACGTGTCGAAACACCGTAGTCTGCCTCGACGAGACCGCGCAAACCGAAGAGACGCAATGGAAGATGCGGGTGTTGCGATCGATGGACGTAAACCAGATATCCGCGGAAGCCAGGAGATCTCTGAACAACTTACAACCGGGGAATGCGGATCCCGAGGAGTGCCACGGCGAGTCGATGTACGCCGTGTGGGTGTCCTTCGCGGAGATTTACAACGGAAACATTTACGATCTGTTGGACGACACGGAAGAACACTCCCCGCTGAGGTTAACCGCGGACAACGAAGGGCGCTCTTATGTTTGTAGTTTGCGGAGGGTGCACGTCATCACCGCGCTTGAAGCATGTCAGATCGTTCTGGCCGGCCAGTCGAGAATGAGCACCGCTGCGACGCCGTCGAACCCGAAGAGCTCTCGATCGCACACAATTTTCACGATGACGTTGCTGAGATACCAGAAGAATCGCGCGGCGGACGAAGTGGTACTCAGCACTCTCACTTTTTGCGACCTGGCCGGTTCCACGCAGTTCGAAACGCATCAGGAAAGATCGCAAACGCGCGAAGCGAGTAACATTAATAATAGCTTGCTGGTGCTCGGTAGGTGTCTCAAGGCTGTGAGTCAGAATCGGGTAGCGCCTTTTCGCGACTCCAAGTTGACGAGAATATTCCAACGTGCACTTTCGGGACAGGAAAGTTTGAGCTTTATCGTAAACGTCGCTTTCACGCCTCACCTTCTCAATGGCGAGGTACAAAATACGTTTGCGTTTTGCGCTATAGTTCGTAAGCTACTGACCGACGCTCAGAAGAAATGCAAACGATCGTGCGAAGTCGACAATCACGTTCTGGACGCAGATAGCGACGTTATTGCGTCACCGTCCGTTTATCAAACTCAATGTTTATTGGAAACCGCGGAGACGTCTAGCCGCGTTGATTCGGTGGCGTATAAAAATCTGCAAGAAGAGAACACGAGACTGATGAACGAATTAAAAGCGACAAAAAGCAATATTATAAATCGCGAGTACGCAATTCGACAAGAACTGGCCGATCATTACTCACGCGTGATTCAGGAGCTCGAGGCGACTTATAAAAATCATACCAAGCAAATCGAAAACGAAGAACGAAATCTGCTGAAATGGTCGGTTAAACAGATCGAGAACTTTTACGAGGAGCGCATCGATAACTTGATAAGGCACAAGAAGAGAAAGCGAGAAGACGGCGACGATTATATTGAGGATAATCGCACGCTTCATGCGGAACTTGAAACGAAAAATACGCAGGTCACGTCCGTAGTAGCGGTTTTGAAGGACGCGGTGAAGAAACTGAGGAAGGAGAACAAAGCGCTTCTTTGTGAAAAGAACAAATGCTGCTTCGAATTGGCGCTGGTAACTGACGAATTGAAAAAGTTTCGACAGCTCACGCAAGCCGGAATTCGCAAGTGGGGCGGCAGCAGTGGGAACATCGACGATGATGCCGAGTGTCTTGTGAACAATCTGGAACGACTGATGGACGAGAAAGTAAAGAGAACCGAGAAAACGCTCGAAGAAATGAACAAATATATCGGCGCGATAAAGAACAAAGACGCCGAAGACGCTGCAACGAAGCGGGAATTGTCAAAATCGCAGAATCTTCTCAACAACGCTCTGATGAAGATAAGGGAGTTGGAGAAAGAACTAACGCGCAAAGAAGCTTGTATCGTCGCACTAAAGCTTCATGAGATTCAAGAAAAACAATTTACCAAAGTTCAAGATCTGCAAAATGAAAGCGCCGCGGACAAGCTCCACGAATGGCTGAACGTTTCAATGTTATTTCCGTCACAGAATCAACCCGTCGCGGAATCAACGAAGAATACGTTCCTGAATATATCTGATATCGATCGCAAAAGTTTCTTCGAGAGCAGCGTGGATTGCAGCGTTTCCAGATCGAGCGACAGAAGCAGCAAAGATGATTCAGGTGTGAGCAGTGGATTACGAGACAGAAGGTCTACCAGCGTAAGTGACAGTACGAATATCCGCGAAAATGAAGACAAGTGCACGCAGACTTGCTTCGTCGAGAAAGATAGCCGTATTGCGGCGGAGGAAAGCAACGTTGTACGGCTCGAGATGGATTGCGCGAACTCGAAGCGACAGAATCACAAAGAGATATCGCACATCGACGAATTATCTCAAAATCTGGAAACCATCAAGGATGTGATTTCCGCGTTAAATGAGGCGGCTTGTGTGAACGAGCGCAATATTATTCGGCACGAATGCGAGTTACTGCATAAAGAAGACGTGTTGAAACTACCCGAGGAAAAGAAAAAAATTGCGACCTCTAAACCTAACGATTTGCCCGAGGCGAAGGACAAAATGGAAATGTGCGAACGCGAACTCAGTGAATTAACTAGTAAATTAAGAAGTAAAGAAGAAAATAAAAATCAGACTTTCAAGTACTTGGAAAGTTACGTTAAGAGATTCAACTTCTTCGAAAATAAAATATCGTTGATGCGCGATCAATTAGACAAGGCGTCTAGTAAATGTTTAAATGACCACCTGCCAAGAATTGAAAGTTTAGAAGAAAAAGTGCTGCGGAAAACTTTGCGGATAAACGAGCTCGAAGAAAAGATTGCTCAAATGCAAGACAGATTCACAAAAGGCTACGAGTTATTCGAGAAAATACGCGACTTCGAGATCACTGTGAACAGATGGCAAAGGAACAGGAACAATCTTTATAGACAATTATGTGAATGTACGGAGGAGCAGCTTAATCTCGAGGAGAAATTAAAGAAATTAACGGTGAAACTAACGGAAAGAGGAAGCGAAGTTATTTCATTGAAAAGTCAAGTACGCGGCATAACAGATTTGAACACGACAAACAGTGTGAAGGTCAGAAATTTAAATGAGCAAGTTGCCGAGGCTGTTGAAAGTATTAGTTTGGTTAAAAATGATTTGCAATGTTGCAAAGATCTGCGTAAAAATATTGAGAGCGTCATGAAGATAGAAATTGACGATCTCAGATCTTGGTTATCGGATTACGAAAACAATACAAAGTTTCTGAATAAAATATGTACGATCTACGATGACAGTCGGGATGAGATAACTAGTTTGAGAATGCAATTGCAACACAAAGAACTGGAAATAGCTCTGCTTACAAGTAACGGAGATGTACAAAAATATGACATTTTAACTAACAATCTTCGAAAAGAAATTGAAGAGAAGACCAAGCAGAACAAAACTGTTACAAATTATTCAAACAGTTCAGAAGAATTTTTTACTAAAAACAACGCAATATGCGAAATTATCGATTCTTCTGGAAAAATTACATCAACCGAGAATGAAAGACAGTCGCAAGAACCTTTAAAAGTATGTGTATCAGAATGTAGTTTGGCAAGTAGCATGTGTTCAACACCTAAAGACGCTAGATCGAAGGTGTTAAACGTATCATCAGCTTCAAGTGAAAATTCCACAACTTTTTTCGACGACAAAGATGGCACCGATAGCAAAATCGTTAATAACGATTTGTGTCAGGTTTGTTTTACACAATTTATAAAAACTACAAATTAAAAAAAACACAAGAAGTGAATTATTCGAGATTTATATAAACTTAAATATATTTAATTTTACGAACAATTTAGAAATATGCAATTATTTTTATGTTATTTGGTCGCAATTTTTAGGATGGAAATGTAACGTCGACTGTACCTTTTGTGTGTGAAACTAATAATCTTGAAGTAGAATTATATTTCGATCTGAAGTCGTCGAATAACAAAAAGAAAGGATTCGACTGGATAGAAATCAGAAAAATAGAAGATACAAAACCAACACTTTCGCAGCTTTTCGGAAGTTCAAACGTGAATGATTCGGATCCAGAATCCGAATGACATGTAGCAATAATTAATAGTGTGTAATGATAATTGTTGTACATATTTGTTGATGTGTATCACGCGTGAGTTTTGAAATAACTTGACATTTCTTTTTTGACATTTATTTAAATGTTTTTGTTTTCTTTTTATTTTATGAAGTGTTGTGACTTACGTAACGTAAAATGCATTACGTAACGAGTGTTGCGTTATTTATGTAATAATGGTTACAGATGTATTATATATCTGTTGTTAAATGTATAACAGAAAAACTTGCACGTTTCAAGCGTTATAATTTAATTGATTGTACTGTGTTGTTTTTTCTTTTATACAAACATTTGTAACAAAAGATTTTACTTAAAAAAAAAAAAAAAAAAAAAAAAAAATACATTTGTAAAATTACACAAACATCTCTCTCTCTGTATGTAATTATAAAATATTGCGCAACATCACATCAATATCTTGTTATAGTACTAACTATGATCTTGTACGAGGCAGTAGAGCGCGATTATCGATTGGGAATATTAACGGTATCATCAGGCGTTCCCTCGAGACAAGATCGTGTGTAATAGCAAAACGTGGTTCCGACATTCGTTACAATAAGCGAACCGCCCCCAAACAGAAGCGGCAACCGAGTGTTAAGCCCACTCATACACAAGGGCGAACCCTGCTTCGGATTTTATTGCCAATATGCTATAATTTCTGACATTAGATGCCGCTGACGCTTTTCGTCCTCTCATTACGACCCATCCCATTCCCAAACGTGATCTTCCCGCGAAAGCGGGTCTGGTCTGTTCTTTCGCGGATACTGATAGATGAAATTATGAGAAGGGAGATATCGAAATTGGAATGGACCGCGATCTCTTCGCTTCTTGCGATCTTTCGGCTTGTGATATTACCGGAATGTGCGATGTGATAAGGGGGATGCGAATAAATGAAAGGAAGTCATTCACACGCAATCAGCACGAGATTGCAATCTGCCGCGAGTTCGCGAAACGGTGCTACAATTATTTCCGGTAATAGTTCTGATGTTATTAGTAAGGGAAAATACTTTTTTATGTGGAAAAAAACGAAGCACTGGTACAATTGCAAATTATATCTGCGACGTAAATTCATTCTGTTATTTGTATTCGTAAGAATATCAATTCGTGTAATTATTCTCATATTACTTTCTTGTAGGACAGCTTGTTATCTCGATGAAAATGACCAGGAGCGGTTCGTGAAATGGCAGATCGCGGCGGCCATTTTCGCTAGCTCACCTCTTCGTCGCCGGTGATTTCTCGGGGTAAATGTACCGCGAACTTTCCTCTTTCAATTGGCAATAAGATTTGATCGTTGCGGGAAATATCATCCAATTTCCTTTCTCTCTTGGCCGGGCTGGAACATTGCCGCCCGTCTCCGCCTACTCACGTTCACCCTCTAACTTCACCATCAACCACCCTCTTTCCGTTATCCTTTACACGCTCGCCCGCGAGAGATATGAAGATGGCGAAATCATCCCTTTGGCTCGCCGGTCAAAATTGCACCGATGCAATATCCACACCTAATGTTTGTTCGCGATTCGCTTTTATGCGTATTTACACATTATAAAGATATCGATTCTTCTACGGTAATGAAAAAAATTTCTCTTTGATACTTTTACCTTTTTTTTGTAAAATAAGCTAATATCTATTTGTTATAAACATCAAAAATAATTTATAAGAGTGATTAGAAAGATATATTTATTGTTTTAATTACACGAAGTATTGCAAAAGAAAACTCGGTATAATAGTCGATTTATGATACACATCTTGTCTGAAGATTGAGCGAACGTTCAGTGGTAAAGGGGAAGAAACTTATTCCGGACCGAAGTTTCCCCGAGACATTAGTTTATAATTTGGCAATCCCGGATCAGTATTTGTCACGATTAGCCGATCTCTGCCCCTTCTTCCACGGTCGGAATATCTGTTTCTGCGGAGGTCCCGTCCCTTTCTTCACCCCTTCTTCCGTAGAACTCGCGCGAGAGTTTTCATTAATTTCGCTCAATCCTGCCGAACTATTGTCGTAGTTACGCACAATTTCGACGCGACAATGCCCAGCTTTCTCTGGGATTGACGTAGACGAAAGGGGAAAGCGCGGGCCGGGAGGAAGGTGAGGCCGAGCCTGTAAGGAGTTATAACGATGTCTAGTGGGAAGGGTAAGAAGTTCGCTTGGGTTCAAAGTCCGGGGTGGCATGGATTATATTTCTCGTGTCATTTGCCTTCTGAGTTAGACCGATGACGTTTCGCCTCGAGTTTCTCCGTGGAAACCTTGCTACGTGAAGCGAAGACAGATTCGGCGCAAGAGCAAGAGATTTGATAAAAAGAGTTTCAATACAAATGGAAGAACTTTTATATTTGTATTACGCTAAGAATAATGTACATTGTTTCTAATAATTAATTTATAAAGAATTGAGATAGATATATATTTATTGCGAGATATGAAAATGCTTTTCACATACACACAGAAAGATTAATATATTCTCTTATATAAAAAGTTACAAAAAAAAAAAAAAAATACGTTGTCCGGACAAAAATATAGCAGTTCCGCGACTTTTCGACTTCAATATGACCGCTTTTGTCAACGTCGAACGGTATCTTAAAAATTAACCTCACGGGATTTCGAGGCGAGAAAACAGCGTAACGTAGTAGAAAACGCGTGTACGTGTCTCGGTAAAAATACAAGAACACCCAGGACAGAATCGTGCCATTTGCAACGTCACCCGGACAATTTCCAACGGACGAACTTCCATCTTCGAGCTTCGGGGGTTGCGGACCCGCGATATTAGAACAAACGATTTCATCTACTATGTCCTTGTGCCCTCCTCCGCCAAGATTATCCCATCACATCTTACCGACAAGATTCACGCGCCAACCCGGATATAGGAGGAGATCTTATAAGAAACATTGCGCGCGCGTAATTCGTCCTTTTTCGCGATTTAATTAAATTGCAATTTTTGATTACGTTACAAAATACAAATCAATTATTTTACGTCTTGTTTGTACTATTTTTATTCAGTTATACATTTTTTTATTTCATCAGTTTCTCGATGTGTAAAGGATATGCGACATTGCAATTTGCTCGCTGTTATTCCGGATAGAGGGCAAGGTATTCGCGGTTATACGCAGCGCTTCATCGTTGTGTACCTCGGATTAAATACAGCGACGCGTCCGGACGATGGCTGCACCCGCGTCGCGTCGCACTGGATAAATCGCGATTACGTAATATCGCGGGCGAAGCGTTTGCGCGAGTAGAGAATTGCGTAAAGGCAAATATGCAATAGACTACCTGAACGTCCCGTATTGTATGATTGTCTCCGTTTTGCTCTCCCCTCTTCTTCAACCACCCCTGTGCGCCTCTCTCTTTCTCTCTCGCCGTCGCTGCCGCCGCGTTTCGCAGGAAATGTCTGTCTTGCATTTCCCGGCATTGTAACCACCCCGTCGGCTTCGGAGTATTGCCAGTCTTCACTTTGAATTGCATTACCTATTATTGCTTATTGTTCGGTGCCGGTTTCGCACGCTACGTGCTTTTCTCTTCTCCCTCCGCCGTGTTCGGATTCTCCCTCTTTGGCTCGTACTTGATATTCTTTTCTGTTCATCTTTATCCTGAGATTTTTTTACTTTACTTTTCCATCTTTTTTTTGCAAGTTGTTGTCACGCTAAGCAATAACGATGTACGTTTCTATTTTACTTCAATATCCGTCTAACATTCGACGTATGTCTGTGGATATCGAAGAACGAAATATACAGCTATATACAAACTTGGGCGCGCGTAGCGATTTATCCCTGGCTTGTATGCTAAAAACGTACGGAATCAGATTCGACCGACTGCGCCCGGAGCGATTGCCGCGCGATCCCCTGGCGCAACTTACCGAGATTTTATTCGTTTTTACATATGACCGAGCGAGTGATAAGGAAACACCCGTGATATTTTACGTTTTTATACGCGGTCGCAATTGCCTTGAGGTGTTGGCCGGTCTGCTCGCGCCCTCCGTATAGAAAACGTTATACATTCGGGCCTGTGTCTGATATGCGAAATAAGTAGCCTCGGGCGTCGGAAAAGCCACGGCCTCGTTAATTTGACGTCGTAATCCAGGACTACGGACAAAGATGGTTTCTTTCTTCGCGATCTTTCAGAACAACTCGAGCTCCAAATTTTTTACTTTTTATTTATTTATTTATTTTTTTTTGACAGAAACACGTCGATACTTTGAAATTTATTTAAATACTTTAAAACGCGCTCCCGTGTCACGAAGCACAAAGTAGTTTGCACACAACTCGCGGAGATGTGTTGGTGCGCAAAGATTATGCCGTAACTTTGACGGGTAATAATAAAAAAAGTTTTGATAGTCGGTCGACGCTGGAATGGATTGTGTATACATATCTACATGTTACAGATCCGCGAGTGGAGACACGTGTGCAACCCGGTTTATGTACATCCATGTGACAATATGGCGTTGCGGGTGGTTTGAGTGGCTATTGAGATGCTTGGTTCTCGAGCGTGGTGCCCTCACAAAAGAGCAGTACTTACCAGATATTGGAGGCAATGAGGCGGGCTACTTTTAACAAGACGACTACCCAAGGCGCGCCACTCACCACTTCACCGATCCCTATGCTCCCGATACCGTCGCACGCCCGATGCGGCCCCCGTTGTTATGAAATCCTATAAAAATTACGCGAGCGCGTCGCGAGACGAACCCATTGATCCCGATTCGCTAACGAGCCGCAAGTTGGGGATCACACAAGAGGACATACGGATCGTCTTTTCTGCGGACGGATCTTATCGCTGTACAATGCGCCGTTCGTTTCTCGAAAGGCGCGCGCACAAAAAGGGTAGGACGTTATTTAAATCTGACTGAACGCGATAATTTTCTCTCTGTAGCAATCTCTAGGAGGATCATTAACGATTAATGAGCGCGTCGGAAAATGCGTACACGTACGTGTGTAATTCTAAAGATAATATTATACTGAATTTGGACAATAACAATAGAACATTGTGTCTAGAAAACAAAAACTTAATATACAGTACGTGTGTGTGTGTAATGTCAAATTATTAGATTATTATACAATGGGTTATGTAGCGACCCTCTTTTTCGAGCAAAGGATAATTTGAGATTTGACGAATCAGACGTCGCGTCCTTTGTTTTGATAATCTCTCGGGCAAATTCGGAGTTTGCACAAGTTGGGTGTTCGTACGAGGACAAAATTTGCAAAACAAAGCGTCGATTTGTAGAAATTTATCGGGCGCGTCACGCAATTAGGCAAATAAGCAGTCTAACTGAGAATAGCGCCGCTATGAGGCGGATGGAAGGGTGCAACGACAAACAATCTCTCTTTCTCTATTATCGTTCTCGTCCTCGGCGCAGAAAGCAACAACATTTCATTTCATTTGTTCAGCCCCTGAGCCCCGTTGCTTCTCGACGCCATTCGACGTCAAACGCGCCGGCACCACTCCAATCCGAACCACCCTCTAATTTGCTCCTATGAACGCATCCCTCTTTTGATCTCGCTTTCTATCACTAGCAACACCGTGATTTCTGTTAATCGCCAATGCAAAAGCGGAAACGTTTCCGGTTATGATTCTTAGCTGACGTTTCGCATAATTATATTTATATTAGCGTTCTCTCCGCAGTTTGTTCAAATCTAACACTAACACACACGCACACATCACAAAAACTTAATAATATGGAAAACCGAAACGTAGAAAAAGTAATCACTATTAATTATAATGATAAAAATAAATAAATAAACGTGTAAAATTGTATGTTTATAGCGAGAGAACGCGCGGTAAATAATTTCACTGTAAATAATTGCTATATCCTATCGGCGACTGTAACGCAGAAATCCAACAAACACGTTCGAGCTCGAAGACCGCACGCAATGATCGCGCGGAGCCGCCTTCTTGCCGGTGCCATGATCGACAGGCGGCTGCAATAAAACGGCAGACATCAATAATTATCCGTTTTTACGAGCGCGGCTCTCTCACACACTCTCTCTCTCTCAGCCTGCCTTTCTTTTCTCCTTTATTTCGCTCTTCGATTATCTTTCCTGCTCGCTCGAATTGTCTACGTGCATCGACCTCGCGCACGGCGACGGCGGAGATAAAGATTTCAATTCCTGGAATGAAAATTGCCGATCAATTTAACAATTGACCTGAAATTCCGCGATAATAAAGCGCAATCATACAGCCCACATGGAAACTGCCGGACGGATCGGTGTGTTTTTAGTTTATCGCATTTTACGTCGTTCACAAGCCTACGGAATTACTCACTCTCTGAGATCAGCTGATTCTCTAACGAATCGAACTATCAATCTTTCAAGGATTTCTCATCGAAATCGACGAAAAAAATATCGAAATTGTACTTACTTACAATTAGCGCACTCGCAGTAAGTTTTTTTTCATTTTATTCCACGTTTATCTCTTTACATCCATAATGACAATAGAATACACAATTACGCAATAGCGCAAATTCTCACAACAGTGTCCCGAATTTACATTAATTATTATTATTATTTTTAATATACATATGTAAATTCTTTTAATTCGTCTCTGTGCTGCTAATTATAAATTGCAGAGATCTCAGCATGTATATCAACACGTATATAATTGTTTACTATCTTGCTCTGCTTTTTATATATATATATATATATATATATAGCTAGTCGAGGTTTCCAGACTGATGAGTAAGATCGCGTGTGTGGAAAGGGCCGAGTAATTAAGTCTTCCCGATGTTGGTTCTTGACGGCTGCAGGAAAGACGCGCAAAGACGGTCTTTATTTCTTCGTCGTGTCATTATTTGCGCATTGATGCATTGTTACAACCAGACGCGCGTTCACGTGTATTTCAAGCGTGTATTTCAAACGTGCTACTGTGAATATTCACGAGATCGTCTCGCTTTATTTCTTGAATTTCTGACTCCGCTATACTATATGTAAAAGAACTTCTCTCTCTTTCTCTTTCTCTCTCTCTCGTTAGTAAACTGATCTAATGCCATAATACTTTGTCCTTACTATTTAAATATTATATCGAGTCATGTACTAGTGACGCGTGAAATGAGTGCCGAGCGAGATTTATTCTGGCTCGGATAACGAAAGGTGCTGGACACAAAGAGCACAAGCATTAAGTTAAAATATTTTCAATCACCACATCTGGAAATCGTGCTCAATAACGCAACGCGTGAATGTAGAATGAAGAAGAGACCGTGTCACATATTATCCGCGAGATTATGATTAACGAAGAGGGAAGAGGATATAATCCTCCATTCTGATTCCCAAAGGGCCCGAGAACAGCGGGGCCGATGACGAATTCAGCATCTGGTCCCAACATTTACGGTCTATAATGCGCTTTTTGCGCCGAATGACCGGCACAAACGCGAAACATCAAACGTCATGGAGAAAGAAGGAACGGAGGAAGTTAAAGGGAGCGAAGCGCGGGATGGTGGGGTGAAATCAAGTAAGAGAAGGAGTTACAAGAGAACTAAGGGGAATGAAGAGACAAGAGAGAAAGAGACTGAGGGGGAGAGGGAGGGAGGGAGATATAACGCGCGGCAGAAGCAAGTCGACGGAACGTTTTCAGCGGCACGTCGGCGCTTTGTGAGCGCACACAATCGTAAGATCATGCACCCTTTTTTCGTGCTCGTGGCAGAAAAACTTAAATTGATGCGAGTGGCTCGCGAGAGCGAGACGTACATGCCGCTTCTTCGCCGACAATCGAAGACAAGCGCGATCGGGAAAGGATATACGGAAGAAGGGACGCGCGCTAATTAGTCACACACAGATTTTCACTGTGATTTTCTCTCAATGTGCAATCAATAATGCGTACAGTTTTTTTACAACCTCTAAAGTTTTTTTTTCAATCTCTGCATTATGAAAGCAATACAGAAAATATGTGTATCGATAAAAGTTTTTGAACACAACACTGCGCACACGTTTAAAGCGCAAAGTCTACAACGGCAATCGCGCGGATATACTGTAATTTCGCGCGAAGTATCGTGTCCGAGGAGAACTGTGCTTGCTACTTTTTCGCAAAGCGCAATGCACTCTTCTCTTCGAATGCCACATATGGCGAATACACCAGCTCTTCATTCGTTCCCGTCTAATTCAATAAACCACCGAGCCGAGTCGCCAACAGTCCAGATGCAGCTGTGCCGATGACTCCGGGAGTGTCTTTTTGCCTCATTAAGAGTATATAGTACGAAGAATAATAGATTTCCACAGAACTCTGCAAAGAGTCATTGGATTTTTGTGATTCGTCATCATTACAATTTAATTTTTTTTTTTTTTTGTTTAATTGTTATCGTGTCTCCAATTTCATATGAGTAACACGCGTTAGTTTTAATTTTATGTAATTCCGTAATCTGTAATATATTAACGTGAGGGAATCCTATTGTTTATTATAATATATAACCGGAGGTTCTTCTCGTTCTTGGGGGAAGATACTCGACGCGTTCATGAAATCGCGGCGGCGCGACCGACCGACTGGTTAGCGATTCTCCCATCCATTCTGCTCTCGAAATACAACGCGAGGCTGACAGGGCCGCCTGCCACGTTGTTTACACGTTGTCATGTATCCCAGACGTGGCTGCTATCGACAGCCTCCACTGGCTGGCACGCATTCTCGAAATGAGTTATTTCGCCCGTCGCGCCGACGTGAGAGACAGAGAGAAAAAGAGAAAGAGAGAGAAAGAAAACGCGAGAGAACGGGGAAAAAAGTATCGGTATATGACGCGTACCCCCGCGTCGAAGGAAAATATTGTCGCTGACACCGCGAAACCACCTCCGCTCCGGCCCCTGGTCACCCCCTTACGAAGCGAGGGTTGAAATGTCGGCGTTATTACGGCGGCTGAAACGACTACGAATCGTATAGCCGACGCTGACTGGATAATGTATCGCGCGAATTGCCACTCCGAAATGGATTCCCGCTTGCATTGTAGGTGTAGCGAGTGCACATAATAATTGTGCGGCGCTGTGTGCGTTCGTGTGCGCGCGCGTGCACACACATCATCATCACATGTGAAAAGCGGCACGTGGTGTGTATCGCGGGTGTCATTTGTACGAGGCGCGGAGGATAAGGTAATTATATTTTAAAACGTTGATTCGCATCCGGATACGCTTATACTGGCGTCGTCTCGCGCGTGTTCGCGCGAACATATTGAGGAATTTGTGATAACAGTTCGTTAAATTAAGAATCTACGCGATAGTAGTGTAATAAACGCGAAGTTAAAGACTCGAGATATATATATATATGTCGCGAACGGGAAATATGCAATTTTTTGGGGAAAGATGAATCTTTGGCGATTAAACGTACGACGGCGTTTTAAATCCCAAGCATATCGTCCCCGCGATGAGGAGAACTAATTAAAAATTAATCTATAGAAGGTTCGCAAATGTGTTCGTCCAAAATAATATTGAACGCTGGAGGCTATTACACAGCCGCGGACTTCTCCTACATATTCTGCGTATTTTTCTCCGCACGACTCTTTCTTCTTTCGTCTCGCTCTTTCTGCCTTTTTCACGAATCACAGAGCGATTTTTGTGAAACGCGCCCGCGAAAAAGGAGGGCGCGCTCGTGTTCGCGTTCATTACCTATATTTTTCTGTCTTATGCGCTTCGTTAAACACGACGTGCTCAATACGAAAGCGCGCAACGGCAGTCGCTCGGCTTCGTTTCGTCTGGGCCCGGATTTTCATATTTCACTTCAATCTCCACTTCAGCCGCTCGACACACGTCCACGAGAAAGGTCGGACACTCACGCGGAATTCATACAGTACACGACCGGGACGGAGGAAATTTACATCTACCAGTAGACCGCCAGATAGCTCTCGCATGGCGAAATTATTTAGTAGTAATTACTGTCTAACGGCACCGAAGTCTGTGACGTGATTTTTGAAAATATTTTCAAAGGCAGCGCGGCGACGTTATTAGAAACGAAAAAGCGTATCAGGATGGTGTTTTTTTTTTTTTTGAGGAGACTGACGCTTAATTAACTTTTCTCGTATTCTCGTGGAAACGCAGACTAAAAACGTATAAGCATTGTGAGCACGCGATTAAAATTAATTAGTATTTGCATCCTTAGCATTATACAGAGATGAGAGTTAATTAACGACGAATGTATGCGATTAATGAACGAAACGTTGCGATTAGAAGGTACGTCCGATCGGAATGAAAATTTAAATTTGCACAAATATTTTCCCCTTTTTGCGGCAGAGACGCATGCGATGTATATTAACATTTCACTGCCATAAAATGCTAATTCGAGAATTGATAGCTCATAAAGCTGATGAAGAGTTTCATTTCCTGCTACCGCGCGTCATCGTTAATCATCACGCCATTTGAATTTCGCATCTAAACGCGCGTTATCTATTAATATTCGACTCTAATTAATTGCTTAAGCCTGACCGCCGGTCAATGCAATTCTCTCATGCGCGTTCTCTCACAATTAAAATGCAATAATTATTTTCACGCGGGGTCGCGGGACGGCGCGGCAGCATTGCGGGACGGTCGTCAACAGCTCGATAGGCGCGAATCGGGCGCGATTATCGCTCGCCAGTTCGCTCTCGCCGATGGTCATCGGAGCGGGCGTTGACGGGTGGGCAAAGGGGGGAAGGTTGCGCAGGGCGTACCGCGGTATGCACTCGCGTTGCAGTATAGCATCATACGCGCTAACATATACATGAACGATCGCGCGGTCGCCGTTGACGATCCGTCAGCGGCGCCATAACGTATAAGCGAAGCGATGATAACATCAGCGGCACTTATAATGCAAATTAGCTGGTGACACTCGACTCGGTAACAGAGTAATGTAATGCGCGAATAAATGGCAACAACTGGCTCGGCGCATCGCGCTGTCAAATGCGCCCTGAACTCTCATAAAGCACCGTTGGCTGCACGGTTTGTCAGCGTAGGCGTGAGTTGTAGGTGTGCTTCTGATGGAAATATTGACTATTACGCGCGACCGGGAATGTGTATCATTGAATTGCCCCCCGCCATAAATATACCGAAATTCTGCCGGACGCATTTCATACTTTTGATTTATCCTCGCGCGAGCGGGCCACGCGTTTGCACGTGAGCGCGCGCTCCCGACAACACCCTCGGGTGCAACGCGAGTCTC
Organism: Pseudomyrmex cubaensis; assembly: GCA_014825685.1. Taxonomy (NCBI): domain Eukaryota; kingdom Metazoa; phylum Arthropoda; class Insecta; order Hymenoptera; family Formicidae; genus Pseudomyrmex; species Pseudomyrmex cubaensis. The sequence goes on along the minus strand of QVOA01009231.1, from coordinate 16,470 downwards.
GTTGTCGTTCGAGGTCCTTAAGCCGCGTCGCTGTCGATGACAGCTCCGCAGGGAGATTCGCGTATTCCGATAGACATGTATCAGGATGTAGGGAAAAAAAAAAAAAAAAAGAGAGAGAGAGATATCAGACATTAAAAATCTCTCGAGAATTCTGAGATATTCCGTACATACGAATTACTGCTGTGTATAAAATATACGTGTCATTACGCGCATATAGTTTGAAATTGTAGATAATTAGCAGTCATCATTTCTGCATTGATGCAACAACGTCGTGTTAATTCCTTCATATACTTTTATTTTACGATCGCGCATCACGTATCGAGCTCATAAATGCAAATATAATTGCAGACTGAAGTTCGCCGGCGTATAAATGCAATACGAAATGCATTGATTTGCTCAAAAGGGAAGTGAAATATCACTTCACATAATTACGTCTTCCACATCCCCCCCGGATCGCTTCAAACAAATTTTACTTGAAAAGCCATTTATTTTCATGTCGTGCAAGAATTTTCTTGGCTGACTCACTGCAGATAATTCCGCATAATATCGTTCTTAACGTTTCGCGCGAGGAATTACACCCTTTTCCCCGGTCGGTGTACTTCGCATCAAATGAAGATCTTTGATTATGATGCCATTGCAATGTTCTTTTCCCTCTTTTCGACCTCGATCGACAAGATACACGAAAAAGGTGGAGTTTGTCGTAGTCATTTGTTGTTCGTATGTATGTAAGTGGTGGATCACGTGATGCGCTATCAAGCCGACGATACGCTTTTCGATGAATTAACGGGGCATCGATAGCACCAGCTGCGGTGTTATTAATAGAGCGACATGTGTTGCAGGTTTGCTTGCGTCGTATCGATACTCACGTCCAATTGTGCATAAATTATTGGTACTCTGTGCCTGACAATCGCCGCGGATATTGATGCGATTATCAATAATTTCCTGCAGGGGTCGGCAGCACGATGCTCAACGTGCGTTCGAGCGTCGCTTTTGCCGGTCAATATTATTTCACTCAAATAAGATTGTACTCAGCGATTATTATTTATTTTCGTTCTGCGTGGTTGTTAATGCTTCTGCAATTGTTGATGTTTTTAAAAGTTTTTAAATGTTTGTAATTGGAGAAACTCGCACGACTGATCATTTTGTGATTATTTTGATGTGTGTACAGTTCTAATTGGTTTTCGCATAGAAACAATTGTTATCTCTTATACGTTATTCATTTTTGTAATTTTTTTTTTTTCTACGGAAATGCTTTTGTTCAGCATCGGAATACTGCTGCCGTAAAGTGGATTGATACATTACCGTCGTTTGTTAACTTGCTAACTACACAACAATGAACGCGTTGTGATGCATGCACTAACGGCACAAAATAATTCGTGTTGTAACGTTTTGCAGAAAACGTATGCCGCAATTTGCCAAATCGTTGTTTGTCGCGTATTGCGGCACGTTATAATAAGAGAATGCCTGATTTCAAGTGCGCGATTATCGCGCTCGTAAATAAAAATAAAAATAAAAAAATTTTTAAAAAAAAAAAAAAAAAAAAAAAAAAACATACACGACCTTCTTTTTCCGCGTGGAATTCACGCTGCGTGATTGAATTAATCGAGTAATTGAGTTAAGTACTCAAAAATTTGCCGACGCTTCGCGCATAACGCTTGTGAAATGCGCATGAAATAATTTCGATGTGCATTTCAAAACGCGGCGCATCTGCTCTATAATTAATACGGCTAACGGGTTATGTAGTCTCCAACGACAAATTTTTGAAATCATAAAAACACGCTTTAACATATTGCAATTGCAATTGGGGAATACGTGGTGCGCACGCGGTGGAAGGGCGACGAGCAGGAATGAGGACGGGACGCATTCGTGTCGCGAACGTTAATAATGACATTTCGAGCGATATTTATAGCGTGGACACAGCATGGGCTGCCAATGGTATTATCGGCTGCGTTCGGTCGACAGAAATATTCGGTGAATCTTGCCGGAGGAGATGTTGTAACGCTGGAGATTATTTCATATCGTATATTCAATATATTACGTGACAAGAGAATTCACATTTTATTCGAATATGAGTTTAACTTGAAAAAAAAAAAAATCCCTCTTGCCTAAATCCTATACCCCAATTCAAAATGCGATTGCGTTAAACTCGTCCATTTACGTGGGAGAGCGATTCTGTCGTCCGGATTGTCGCCGCATACCGCAGTTTAGTTTTATTCAACGTTAAACATCGGCGCGCCGAAAGCGCGCGCGCAGCTGTTCCGTAATTAATACAGTCGACGGTTCATGTAATCATCGACGACAAAGTTTCGAGCCCATAAGGACGCCATGCTTTAACGCCGCGCGACAGCGGAGAGCGCGGGTACATCGCGTCGCATTGGCAGCGGCAGCGGCGCGACGGGAAAAGGGCAAATAACAATGAAGAGGAGAAGAGTGGCGAAGAGCGGTGACGATGGCTTGCGATAGCGCGGGGTAACGCGGGAGGCACCGCCACACCGGTGTATTGGTGGCCGGTGCGGCATGGTCTGTGACGGTGACGGCGGTGGCGGTGACGGTGTTGGTGGTGGCGGTGAAATTTATACCGGATGCCAGCCACCTAATAACGTTATTGCGTTGTATAAACTGCGAGAGCGCGGCGAGCACGGTGGAGCACATTAAAGCCGCCCGTCGGCACTATAGAAGCGCGCGCGAGTATAAATAATACTCCCGCGGTCATTTCCGATGCCGTATTTAGTTTATTAGCGCGACCTGGAAATTTTTCGCGCCGCGGGCACTAACCCGCCGAATTACAGGATACAGTTTAGTGCGGAATCGAGCCACACCTCTCCATCCGTTCTACTCGAATATGCGTGCGGAAGTCGGTGGCTTTACGACGGTGTCAAAAATTGTCGCGACCCTATGGCAACTGTTCTCGACGATATCGAAGCGCATTCAATCCTCAATTATGACTTTTCTCGGAAGATTGACAAATATTAAGAAAAAGATTAATTGTTTTTTATCTCTTTTTTTATATTAGCAGTTAAAAATGTCTTGAAACATTGTACATACGAAAATTGTAGAAGAAAATATATGGAACTTAGTCACTTGATAAGAAATAAAATGATAATTTCAGAAGCGACGATTGCCGATAGTCTGCGTTCTGAAGAAACACGTTGAGATTATACGAGTTGGGATAAATCAATGTCGAATGGTGCCCTAACCTGGCTCAAACGAGCGCGGAGCCTTCATTGGTTGACTTAAGAAAACTAGCAACCCTTCGCGAACGTTTCGAGTGGCTCGTCCCGATCTGGTCTGTTTACACAAGATCACGTACACCAGATGCAACGTCGTTAGGGAACGTTTCTGAAATTACGCGATGTTTATTTAACCCGTTACTGCCTAACGTTGCGTTTCATCGTGGATGAAACGGATTCTTCTTCGAAATATGTAAAAAGGTGCATTCAGAAAAATAGAATAATAAATTTATTTTGTTTGAAACACGAATTTTTGAAAAGAGAGAGATTAGATTTGTGTAGAAAAGCCTCACTTTAATCTCATATATAAATTATTCTTATCTTTCCTGCATCTTACATCTAAATCCAAAGTACTCGTTTAAGTAAATACGCTTAATTTATAGACGAGAGATATAGAACTCGGTGTTTCCTCCGTGTGCGCGTGCAATGTATATCTTCACACAGTATAAACTTATCTCCCTTCATAAAAAAAGCTTGTCAACGAGGCTAAACAGATGTAAGATAGAGGCCGATGCCTCGGGAAAACTTCCGTTGTGGCTACGGAACGAAGATGCTTGACGTACGGGAACATCTGTAACATGGGGACACGGTGTATATACACCGTAGGATATGATCGTTCCACTAAGAGAAAAAGAGAAAGAGAGAAGAAAGTCCCGGAGGCCTCCAAGTTGTTCAGGACCTTCGATTTCCCAGACTGGCGCCAGCACGCCTCGCGTCTGTTTGTGGGCATGTGGTGAAGTGCCTGACCGCGACTTTTCCTGCTCAAATCTGTCGAGGAGTGTCTGACCTGTGGACTTCAGCTCCCGTTCGACTCCTCCGAGATATCCCGGAGCCGGGACGAGAGCACTCGAAAACAGCACTCGATCTATCGACGCCGTCGATCCTACCGTTCGACTTGCAAGTCAGACACAAGACCTGCCTCCCACCGTGTTTTCTTTCGAAGAAGTGGCTCCCGGGGATTTATTTACTCGGACGATACCTCCTGCCGGCTTTACGATCGACTCTCGCACGACGCGTCTCCTCGCGCTGCTCCGATCGCTCGAGTGCTACCATCTGACATTTATAACTGCGTGTCGCACCATCTTCGTATACAAAGTTCTATTCTGCTCTGACTAAAAAGTATGGTCGACCGGATCTCGGGGTTATCTCGACTCGTAAAACAAGCAAAGATTTTGTCATAACAAATCATCCACAAATGATTAATCAGATATTCACGATTTCAATAATTTTTTATTGCGCGATATATTCGTATGAAGACTTAAATCTTTAATAATTAAATAGAATTCTTGTTCTAAACGTTCCTACGAGAGACGAAAGTTGTCACTTTATCTCGATATTTATCAGAGGAAACGCGCGTCACGTTTCTCAGAGGAAGCAATAAGCGCTTATTGCACGCGCAGCCGGCGCCGCGCAATTCGATGCTGCGAAATCGTTCCGCCTCGGAACATCGCCGGCGCACGTGTGCGCTTCGCTACGCGATATCCGGTGCAGCGTGCGCTGCCGATGTTACGTGCATTTGCGCTTGTCATTACGCACGTCGCGCGGCTCGATACAGGGCGCATCGCCATTTTCGTTGATACCGCTTTAACGATATACGCCGATTACACGTCCCGGACTGATATCGACAATCGTAAACACAATTCGCGAAGAGCATCGACATCAAGCGAAAGCGGCGTAATGACAAAACACGCGTATTAATGAAGTCATGTTTATCAAATCGTTATTCTCCGTTCATTTCGCGTTTCCATTTATGCAACATATCGACATCATCATAAAAACAGCAGTCTACGACGCTTTCAAATGTTTTTATTATCGCGTCAATAATAAAAAAAAGCCAAGCGGAACGTTACGACAAATATAACCTAACGCGTCAAACGTGCGATCCTGCAGATCTTCAAAACGATTCCCCAATCGAATGTTATAACGCCTATATTAAAATACTCGCTCAACCGTGCGAAACGCGCGCGCCAAATTCCACCCTCAAAAATTGTCTGTGCGTGTATATGTGCACGCGGGCGCCGTGAATCGATCGTAAAGATCAATGACGATCGCGAGCAGTGACTGGCGCGATCCGAAGCGAAGGATCAGTGGTCCGTGCGGGACAGCGCGGTAACGCGCGCGGGACAGGAAGAAGAGGGATGATGATGATGCAGTCGATGGGTGGACGATGCTCACGCACGCGGCGCATCCGGGGAATCGTTGCACCATCGACGCGTTTTCGCTTGTGTGCGAGCTCGTGAGGACAGGAGGCACGGCGCGGTTGTGTCGCGTCGTCGATACGCCGTGCCATCGATGCGCCGTGTTCTCTCATGCTCGATGCACCGAGCCGCATCGCATCGCGTCGCGCCGCGCCACGCCACGCCGATCCGGCATGCGAGATAGCAGCGCGCAGGATAGGGATACATATAATTACCGGGGGGGATTGTGCTCCATTTCACACATCGCACACCGTGTGATCGCGTCACACGGCCGACGCCTCGTCGCTCCACGATCCACCGCTGCCGTGCGCTGTGCGCATTCTCTCTCTCTCTCTCTTTCTCTTTCCCTCTTTCTCTCTCTCTCTCTTTGCATATATCGGGTGGGTCGATTTAGATTTCACGCTACACCGCGATCGAATGGCCGTGCGCATCCCGCGCGATTCCTTTCCCATCGAAGATCGAAGGGATGAGAATGATTATTGTCGCGTCGCGGCGCGCGAATATATTTTATACACTTTCAGTTGCGCGTATTAAACGTTAAATACGTATTTAAGTTCACGAATGTATGTAAAATTTACATTATATTGTATGATGTAAAAAATATTTACGAACTTTATGAAGAGCGATTTAACAAATCAGCAGTTTTTGTTTATGAATGTTTACAGAACCAAATACTGCGTAAAAAAAAATCATGCGTACAATAATTAAGATCTTAATAAAATAAGACAATAACAACAGTGTTTTTACTCTGTTTAATATTTTATTAAATGTAACTATAAGAAAAAGAAAGAGAGAGAGAGAAAAATTATTGCAACAGGCACAGAAAATAACCCTTTTGCGAAGATATTTGAATTTCAGAAAGCCGCGCGCTCGATCGCGAGTTAATTCTCGCGACACTGTATTACGGGAAAGGGCGAAGGGGTGGTTTCGACACATTGACGGCGATGCAGTAGAGTGGCAACAAACAGCGGACACCAGATACTCGACGGTCCCGCACGCATCCGCACGCGCCCACCCACACGCAGAACGCGCGCGCACTTACACTCGCACACGCGTGTATATATCCGTACGAAGCAATTGAACGGCGAATGATTCAATTTGTCAGACCAATGAGTTTGTCAGGTGCCACTCCATGCCGCGCCGTACGGCGCGCGAGAGCTCGAATTGGATTTGATTTAACGTTGCGCGTATTGCCGCGCATTACACACTAGAAATATCGCAAATCTCTCGCACGGCATCCAATTACTTGTTCCCCGAATACAATGCGGAAAAGCCGCGTGCTGGTGTTTGCACTCCCGTGTACGTTGGCGCGTGTGTTCGGAGAGAGCGGAGAGTATATGCTCGTCCGCGTGAAATTCCGGATTTCGACATAATGGGGATCGCTGTATCAGCGTACCGTATCAGCTGCGCGCGGATCTATTTGGATTTCGAAAAACATTTTCCGCCCCGCGGCTTGTACACTATTACAATTTGAAACTATGATGACGATTAAAAAAAAGTGCGTCTATCTTTATAGTCTATATGATTTATGTGAGCTTTGCTATAGATATTGCATCTATTTGGTAGCCGAATGTTGTAAAATCAATAAAAAGATAAGAAACTATCGGCGATTAAGTTACAATTCTTGAAATACAGAAGTGATATTGACGTCAGGATACTAATTAAACTCGCAGATACTTTCTTGGTAGGAAAGTTTTTCTAATGACACGTGTTCTCTTGGATAATTTCTGCCTCACTCTCGTGTAATTCCCTTTTTTCTTTTGTCGTCGTAGCGAACGACGTTCCATCCGATTGTTCTGACTTAATTAAATGCTTTAAGTCCGACGAAAAATCCGAGACCGATATCCGGCGGCGAAGCCGCGGGAAAAAATATTTCAGTCGGATTAAGTACGTAAGCTTTAGAAAAAGGTTACGGAGGAGGAGAGTGGCTGCTCGGCTGCCGTGGGAATAAATTCTAATGTGGCGGCATTATAATTGCGCGGTTTACGTTCGCCGCCGGCCAAGGGCTGCACCGGAGCCAAATTAGCGACGATCATTATTTATGTTTCGCAAGGAAAAGGGGTTAAAATGGCCACTCGTTGCTGCCGCTTCTATAACGGAGAAGACAAAGGGTAGTTAGCTCCGTTCAGGATGGGGATCCTCAAAAAGCCGGGAAATTACTTATCCGACCAGAATGACTGTCGAATTATAAGACCATTGATAGGGCGCACTTGCTCGTTCCGATATTTCTTCGCTCAACGCTCTTTGTTTCAGTCTAATTTTTAAGAAGCATAAGCACAATCTTGGAGTCGATTTTAGCGAATATTAAGCTACAATCCAAAATCGCAGTTGACATTTACAGGAAGAGATCGACTTCAATTTAATCAAAAAAAGACACTGATAGCGAAACTAAATGACGAGATTCTGGGACACCCTGTACATGTTAGTACACGGCGTTAAATGATTCTACGCGTTATAGTTGAGCCATTATACGCTCCCCCTGTAATTTCCCCACGATTAAGTAATTACGCGTGAATTCAAAGTCCGTCGGAAGGTGCGACGGAGCCGCCGTCGTGGAGTTTATCGCGCCGATAAGACGCTCGGCGTACGGACGGTGCGCGCACACGTTTCTTTTTTTTTTCTTTTTCTCTTTCCCTTTCATGAACGATACGAGGTTCGTAATTTATAGGACACCGTGACAGCATCGTCTGGACTTTATAACTTTATGGTGCAAGACAAACAGCAAGAGCGACTGATAAGTAGCTATCTGCCGTGTTAAACATGTTATCCTAACCCGTTACCGACATGTCTACGCCGAAGTGCAGATAAGCAACAAGTGTGCAGTTCGCGTCGAGCCGTTTGGGAAAAGATATTGTGTACTCGCTTCTCGTTAATTATCTCTCGCCTCTTTCACGCTCTTTTTTTCTTCTCTCATTTTCGTTCCCCGTTCGGTCCCCGGCGCCGACACGTTAACGCCGGTACCTACCAATAACGGACGATATTGCATTCATCGAACGAGTTTTCACTTCGCTTCCATCGTTTAATTCCGCTTCACGACAAACGATAGAATTTGCGTGAACGAATAAATCACGATGATCGAGTGGCTAACGGTAAATAAAAAGATTGTAAAGGGAAATTTTTTTAATAGCAAGAACACATTTTGAACAAACGCGCGGAAATCAGCAGAGTAATTAAAATTACTTTTAGATTAAAAAACGTCGTGAAAAACTTTTGCAAGTGGTTATAGCGTTGCCGTATGAAGGGATATATAACTGTTTTAATTATAGAACACGCGGTTGAAACTCTCATGCATAATAGCAATTTCAAATGTAAGAAGGGGAGACTTTAGAGTTGCTCTTTTAAGCTGAATAATTTCTAAAAGTCCGCTAATGTCGTTCTTTTCTCACAGAACGATAAATTGGAATCTTGACATTTAATTATACGGGCTTGTAGTTAAAAGTGGCTTTTTGGACTACGATGATTCGTCTCGTTTTCTTTCAGAGGAAATGGACATTGCGGTACATTTGCTGATCTGGCAAGTACATCGAATAGGTGCTTTGGAAATTAAAAGCTATAACATGAATTATAATTAAAATACATAATTAAGAATTGCCATTATAATACTTATTAATCATATTCTTTTATGAAGTTGATTCTTCAATTTATCAGATTTTATATTTTATATTCGATTCTTTCGACATTAAGAGAAAGAAAAAAAGAGAAAAGGAAAAAGCAAATATATTTCATAAAATATGTATTCTATAAATAATCTTTATGTGTTGTTATGGTTCACAATTTCTGGTTTCCGAGAGTTAAGAGAACAGGCCTTGTAATATCAATATAATATCTCCGGAGGGTCGGTCATGACTTTTACCCATCGAAAGTTTGAGAACAAACCTACACGCAATTAAGCGTAACTATTCTTCCGCATCTAATAATAAATTTGGAAGTGGTGCGGGTATATCGGGCCGTTAATGCGTCAGTAGAGCGTATAGATTGTTGTTAATGGGGGTTGTAAGGACGCATTAGGCTGATAAATAGTAATGGGGTTTATTGGCGGAAAATCAGAAAATATGAGACGAGAGCTAGGGTTATTCTCCTTCTCTTTTACTTATACCGCGCGGTCACGTGGCAAGCGTTTCTTTTTCTTGGGGGTTCACCGTTCGCCATCATAAGCGCGGATATATGGACCCTAGGTTTATTGTATTTGCCGGCCACAAGGAGGCTTCATCGGCTATATCTATGAAATACTGCTTTAGACGAGATTCTTTTTTCTTTTTCGCCCTTGTTCCATCAATGTATCACCATGTGCGATTATTGGCTAACTTGATCAATCCGAGTATATAATTTATAATTATTAACGCGATATTTACAGATCAGAGTTTCTTGTTTTGTCATTTTTATGATAAGATTTTTAATATTTTTATTGATATATATTTAGAAAAAGAATATTGTGTAATTCTCGAGTTCATATACGAGAAAAATGAAAGTGACAAAAAAAGTTTTTGTGTTTTTGACAAGTGTAGATATCTATTAGAAAGTTAATGTGTCGTGGAAAAATATGTGTGTGTGTGTGTGTGTGCAGGTGGACCACTTGGAACTGACCATACCGCAGACTAAATAGCGTCATATGTAGGTCGTGGCGTTTACGTACACACAAACCCAGTCAATGGGCTTTTGGTTTCTAGCAAAGTGGCACTTGACTACTAGATGTTTATTTCGAGAACTTTAGGAACATAAATTTTTCTGAAGAACCTTGAAAGCGAGGAACCTCCCCCCTTTCCGTCCACCGTCTTCCATAAAGTTGTACTACTTCATGCTGGTGGATTACTGCTTGTAAAGGAGATAAAATTTACTCCGTTAAACGCAAGAAGAAAAAAAGAGACAAATATTCTTCTTCCTTCAACATCAAAATAAATATAGTTTCTTTAATGTATTTCTTGCTTTTGCACGGATAGACACAAATTTCTCAATTCTTAAAGTTCGTTCAAATGTGATATAAAAAAGAAATTTTTTTATAATATCAAATCTTTTAGTTTCAAGTTTTTTCGACCAAATATTTCAAGGGAGAAGAAGAAGAAGAACGAAACGAGTAGAAATCGGATGTGACCGCGTTTCTCTTCCCATGTAGCGCCAGGCCCGTTCCTTTCCGGTCTCGCCCTTTATGCTCGGGCGATATGAGCAGCACGTGTGGCGATGCGGTCGTCGTACGTGGTGGCTCGTGGTAATGTATACTGCAGGGCAATGCCGAGGGAGAGAGGAACGTCGGCGCACGCGGGTGAGAATTACTCCGAGAAGTCGGTCCCCCGAATTATACGATTCACCTGGTCCCTATTTTACGACGTTTATATTACATCGCGTTGCGGCGAATCTTGGCGCTGCCGGAGCGTTTCTTGCGGCTCGACTTTTCCTCGCCTCAGTATCTAATCTTATTTCACCGCGGATGCGTCGGAAACGAGATTTCCAAAATTTCTGTTGTAAACTTCTGTCGCGCACAAAGTGCTCGTGAAGCAAATTTCCGGCAAGTAAAAAAATTGCAACGAAAGGATGAGTAATATTCGTGTAAATATATGTTTTATTCATAAATATTAACAGCTGTATATCTCGGTTTGCTTTCGAAATTGTCTCAAACACATAAATCAATCGGTCGGACGCATAAATCCATCCACGAGGGAAAGAGTTGCTCATAAACCTAAAAAAAAAAAAAAAAAAAAAAAAAAAAAAAAAAATGAAGGAAGATCATTAACGCCATCAGGGAGTCGTCGCGTTATCGCGACGTATTTAGTCTCTTATCCGCAACTTCTCCCTCGCTCTTCTAACCCCTTGCCGAGTGATTCTCTCCGCTGTTAATGCCGAGAGTATCCTTCGGTAAACAACGGAGCAAGTAGGTTGTGTTCAGATTTTATTTGTCGAAGCCGCCCTTCTTCGTACTCATGCTTATCGTTCTCGAACGTTTCGTCCTCGCGGCGTTTTCCTTCCCGCAGCTGGAAAAAATCCGTAAACGGGTAAATATTAAAGACCTTCCCTTCCCCTCCTCACCTTCCCGTGCACACCGATAACGGGAGTCCCGCTTTCGGAGCGCCACGATACTATCTTTATTCCTCGAGATCGTAAAATTTTACAGTCGGCGGGCAGGGATTTTTATCGTCGCGATGGTCCGCCGCTTCTTTTGCCACGTGCTTTGTATCTTCGTTCGTTATGGTATTTCTTATGCGGGGGATAGAATAAAAATTTTCAGAAGTACATATCGCTTTCTTAATTGAAATTTTGCCATTCGCGAACTGAGATCATGAGTGAACATTGTTTCAAACTTATTTTGTCGAGATATGACCCTGATCTTGGTGTCATTGATTCATTTCTTTATTCAACATTTGTGTAGATGTTCAATGACAACAAACAAAAGACGTGATATTTCGAGAAACGGTCGTAGTTGCACTTTGTCATCCCGGGATGGACATCATCAAAACAATCGCCATTCTTGTTTGTTTGCCGGAATGAGGTGAGAGGCAAGTGGATATGGTAGAACGGCAGAACGCACCGCAGGTGGTACGGCGAGGGTTACGGTTCCGCCGTTCCACTCTGCGCTCGTCCATTAGCCCGCGTCCACGAAAATTATCTGTGACACAAAGACGATAGGTGGGCGCGCGCAAACAAGTTAGCCGTCTCCTGATTTCGCGGAGTGGCAGCCTCATAATTGTTACGACATAACCTCTAGATAATCGCGTCTAAAGTTTCAGGACGTTTCGTACAGTTAGTTGGCGGTTTGGTTGGAGCCGGGCATTTAGCCCGTATTGTCGTGCATACGCCGAGCGTGGATGTACACGCTCGGAGTCCTCCTTGCCTACAGGCTCGTTCAAACGGAACGTACATACGTGCTCCTTGCTCTGTCGGGGAACGAGCTCGCACTTCCCCCCTGCACTAGCGTTCGTAATCCGTTCATGGACGAACTGTTGGCTCCGGTAGACACGTACAATGCTTGCCACTTGAACTTCCACTCTGTATCCACGCTGCTAATACTATACAGTCACATAATTTCTATTACTTTTCGACCTTAGCTCGCTAATTGTTTGTATTTAATCAGTGTCACACCGTACAAAAGAACACAAAGTAGCAAACATAAAGTTACTTGCTGATATCAGTATTAATAATTTAATTTTTTTTCTCAATCATCATTTTTCGCGAAGTAACACAACTTACATGAATCAGATAAGTTTGTTTTCGTATAACACACATTTCTGCAATCTGCTTTTCAATCACAACGAACTCTAAAATCTCTAAATAAGCTGTCATGGCTTGTTCTCTCGAATTGAGCGCACCTCAGGAAGGGGAAGAGGGATACAGAGATCAAGGTAGTATACACACAGAGAGAGCATGCAGAGAGCCGCGGTTAATGCGAGTGCGAGCGACCACACGAATTAACGCTTGTTTCCAAAAGCCCTAACGTGCCCGCGACAATTCTTGAGTGCTGTCTGCTGCAGAGAGACAAAAAGGGGGAGAGAGAAGGGAACAGGCAGGAGCAGATAGGAGAAAAGAGAAAGAGAGAGGGAGAGAGAGAGAGAGAGAGATAGCGTGGTACCCTTCTCCCGACCAGTAACCTTCTACCTCCGTCTCCTCCGCCGCCACCGCCGCCGCCACCTCCGCCGCAGCCAACCCCTTTCTCTGACCCCGGGGATGCGAAGCAACCACGTTAAACGTTGGTAATGTTAACGTAAATAGATTATAACACTCTGTTAAACAGGCAGGCAGGCGGGCGGGCCTCGGCTCGTGCGAATTACTCACGGATCGCGTGACACGTTCCCCTGTCCTGCCAACCGCCGCTTTTGGCTATCATCCTACGTGGTGCACGCGTCGACGACGCTGTCCTCCCACCATTCTCCACCCGACTTGACTGTGTCTACCTACCTACCTACCAACCGATGTGGACGCGACGCGCTGTACCTCCGGAAGCAAGCGTGACCATCCTTGCGTTCGTATGAAATGAAATCGTCGAAATTTCCTTGCTCGTTTTTCGCGTGGCCGCGGGTCAGCTCGCGAAATAAAAGTTGTTGACGGAACGGTTAGAAGTACGTTTTCCAGTTAGCTCTGTCAAAAGCTGCTGATTTTGTTATTCGATACTCGGATTATTTATTTCGACACGTAGAAGGCATCATCTCAAGACTTTTGTTTTACGTTTAAAAAACACACACACTCACATGATATAGTAAATAAGAATAATAAAAAAAATTTTATGCCTCTATAAAATATTGCGAGTGCAATGTATGTAACGCAATTACCTACTCTATGTGCTTTTTTGGATGATTACTTCCGGTCTATATTATTCTCACGTGCACGAGAATATGAGCCCAATAACGCGCTCGTAACACTTTTATGACGAGAGCGCTTCTGCTTGAAGTCCGTTCGAGTGGCTATACGTGCACTTTCCTCAGCATCAATGTATTGTTCTGTTCCACGATAAGAATTTTTAGAAGATTACATTATGGATCGAGAGTAGCAGAAACAGAAATGCTGGATTTGAAAGATGTCAATAATGTACTATTCTTTTTCTTTTCGTTAACTTATCAATTTCTATTCTCTATAAAAAAAAACGTGTGTGTTTTTACAAGTTCCCGTTGCTCGAAAAGTCGAGAAAAGAGCAAATGTTATACTGCAATTTATATATCAAGGAACTGTCATCAGAAACTGTCTACAGAAGCTTTCTGTTTTCGCAAATTCGGTCACAAAACCACCCTTCTAGCAACGTCGCACTACTTTATAGTTCCTTAAAAGCTGACTTACATTTGCAGACGTGCGTCACTCGATATCATGGTTTTCATAGGCGAGCGCACGCACATTACGCGTGTATGTGTATAGGTGTGCCGGGTCGTTGAAGTGTCGTTACTGGCGCCGTACGTGCGGCACACCTCGGCGACAGCTAATGCATTTTTACGGGGGTTAAAATCATTTCTAAGCTATAAATGGGGATTATTGTTGCGACGGGCGCCCCCTTACGTCCCAATAAAACCACACTTTTCGGGCTAGACACGGCCAGTCACTCTGACGTCTTACTTCGTACGGCCTTCTTTTATCTCTTATTTACAACTCTTTTATTCTCCGATTCCATCTCAATCAGGCTTTGACGTTGTCTCGTGACTGCTAGTCAAACGGCAAGTTCGTTGTCCTAAAAACAAGGTGGCCGGGATTAAGGTCGCGTTGCTTTCGACACACGTCTGACACCGTTGACAAAAACGTATCTACCTTATTGCGCTTTTATTCAATTTGCTCTGTAAATATATAAAAAAATTTTCAAATATTTATGCGCAAAGAATTTAATTTGTTATCGAAGAAACCAGCTTTCAAGCGTATCTTCCGGGAGATTTGCGGGAGCTTGCGTACACCTATACGATGTATCGCGTCGCTGATAATTAATATACAGACTACACACGTACAGGCCTGAAGATATTGTTACAAGAGTCTTGTAATTTTCAACGCATCAGAACGGGCTGCAGTTTCGCTAGCAGGCAACACAATCCAACCATTTATAACTCGTCTTATACTTCCAGATACATTGTGCGCCGCGTACGTAGCGGGGTGCATACGTACGGATGTGCACGTGCCATTCGCAGTAACTATTAGAGCCCGCAGCAATATTGCTACCGCAATATTCAAATCCAAGCCACGATGGAGTAATGTCTGGTTCTCGTATAGATTGCTCGCCCTCGGGCGTACTGTGCGCGTTCTGCGAATCACAATAATTCCGATATTGCCTACCGTTCTCGCTGATGATCCCGCTAAATGCGATGCGACGAACTGAATTCAGCGAATGCTCGAACGGCGCGGATTCACATGCTGTACGCCGCGTGTCTTAGCGTTATTGTAGTATAAATTATATTATTTAACGTATGTATATAATAGTTTCCTTGTGTTAAGTTCTTGTTTCATGTCAGAAAGGTTTTAAATTTACCCGAATCATTTCGATATATTTGATCGCCAATTGCGCGAAACGTTTCGCGAAATGAGCAACAATATCGCAAATCGAGTTTCTAATTTGACAGAGACCACGTGACACTTCAGTCGATAAAAAGCCAGAGAAAAGCCTTAAAAGAGTGGATAGAACCAGAGTGGCACCGGCAGGCAGATGAATCTCTCTCGCATTGTCTGCGTTTGAATGAACACACGTTCCCACCCCCATCTCTCCTTTCCTTCGCGGTTTTTTTGAGCGTTATTTTCGGCAGCAAATATTATCGTGTCGAACAATGTGATCGCTTTCAATGCCTCATTCGTCTCTGTTCCGCCGTTCCGACATGCCCGCCCAGGCAGTAATCTTCGACATTGTTTTCTGGAAATATGCCTGTGGACATATTGGAATTCTGCTGTTCAACGAAGAGAGAGAGAGAGAGAGAGAGAGAGAGAGAGAGAGAGAGAGAGAGAGAAAGAGAAAGAGAGAGAGAGAGACCATGTATGTGTTATATATCAAACACACACGGTGTGAGTAATATATTTATTTTTTATTTGTTGCTGAACGTTATGTGCTACGCAAAAGGCCGACCAACATCGGCAGCAGACCGTAGAACACATGTGTTATTGTGTGAAACACACACAAAATCAAATTATTTAAAATGTTCTTACATTGTAATATAAACATATTACCATAATTGTATTTATACACAGTAATTCGGAAAACTAATTTTATAAAAAATAATTAGACATTATATAAATGATATATGTAAATATGTAGTAATTGTACTTATTATTGTAATTATTACGTACATATGTAGTGTAAATATACGACTTGCACACGGTTATCGTGTCGCGTCACAGTCCCGAATATACCAGTCGAGGGGATATGAATACATAGGCGGCTGCGCTTGTGTGCGTATCCTCTCTACTATGATGCATTCGGGACAGAGATGCCATATCGTGCCGGACAGCATCGAGAGCATCGAAGCGCAGTGATGAAAGATCTTGCAGGCTAGCACCACGAGCATCGAGGTGGTAGGGGCACGCACACAGCGTGAACCGCCGTCCGTGTGCGTGACGTCACGCTCGGCTGTTCGGCTCGTGGAAGAGTGCAGACATACTATGTT